>JALBWW010000015.1:0-77500 GCA_023212625.1 Styphnolobium japonicum
AGCATTACGGCAAACCCGTGTCAAATATATAACAGCAGATTTGGGCGCTCTAGCCAAAACAGAATCCTATTTCGGCTATTACCTTCTCCATTACTATGTTCTCATACGCAGGAATACCCCCCGTTAGCCGGCTTTTGTAGCAAATTCTATTTGTTCTTCGCCTAAGAAGAATGGCACAACTTTTGGGTTGTGGGGGCTTACTTCCTAGCCCCAGTGCGAGGAAGTAGTGAGCTGGCGCGTTATAGGTTGTTGGGCGGCCAGGAAGGTTTGCACACGAGTAAAGTCAGTTTAGGGACCGAAGGCAGTTCTCCGTGCGCACCGGACACGTAGCTTACCGAATCAGTTGCGACGCTGATGGGAATACATGCTACGAAAGATAGGGTCGAAGTCTGATACATCAACCCGTCTACTCAACTATCCTTGTACGAGTCCACAATCACTACACGAGATGAACCTTGGTTTGGTGAATTGAAGTTGGCCTTAGGAATGTAAAAAGGACTCAGTTACTGCGCGCGCAGTCGTATACTGAGGTGCTCCCCGCCGGTTGTTGGAACGACGCGAGCCGGGCCTCAATTCCAGAAAGATGAAGGGTCCAAACAAAAGTAAAAAAAAGAGTTACGAAATTCCCCATCTCATTGGGGGCGGAAAACGAAGATCGACATCTCGATGTGATACAGCCTTTTCTATTTTAGTTGGGAAAGAACGGCGAGAGTCCATCCGAACCGTCCAATGAAGAGTAAGAGGAGAGCAAAGCGCCAATGGCGCGCGAAGCGCATGCAGAGAACGGGCACGGAGAAAAAAGAAGTGTGGAGGATAAGCAGCCGAGCTCATTCCGCCTTCGCTTCCTGGGCCCAAAGCAGTGCAGTCTTTCCTGGCCAAATCAAGGATTTGGGGCTTCTTGCTTACGCTACTTAACTATATAAATCCACATTTTTTTTTTAGTAATATATATGAATAGAAAGATAGATCCATCCATCTACTCCTATCCGATTTCGATTTTTGATATCTAAAAAAGAATCGTGATTTCATTCAACGTTTGATTCAAAGAACTGCGCTTAGCCCCCCGCTCATGAAACGGCTCTGCTGCAATGGATGGCAGAGGGTCCGTAGTACCCAAAGCTTACTGGAGTGGTCCAGTAGCCAGGAAGGGGCCTAGAAGTGCCTACTACTACACCACACTACACTTGGCTCTACACATTTACAGAGCTAACCCCTGTCCAGTCCCTGGCAAGAGTTAAGGGGGCTTCCATCCTTATTCCCTATCCCCATCTTCTTGCCCAGAGCTAACAGGGGCCTTACTTATTCAGAGGGGAGAGTGGAGCCCCGAGAAGCGCAAAAGCTGTTGAGAGGAGGAGAAGAATCCTTGGCACCCTCCTCCATTCTCTACAGGGTTCCAAACCTTTCTTCAACATAGGTGACAACGAGCGGGGCAGAGATGGAAGAGATCGAACACGAGAATAAGAAACAAGCTCGCCTTCCTTTTTGATCATTTTGATAGAAAGGGATGGAGAGAAAGTGGACAAAACAGACTCGCATTTCCCAGTCGAAAAGATACTGGGTTCCTTTTTCGTCTTGCATTTCTCATCGAACAAATACGGAAAAATAATCATATTGAAAACGTTCCTAACCCACCAACCCCTTCCTTCGTAGAGCCGTGTATGTGTAAGTGATCCGAACCTGCCCGGAGTGAGTCTCCCATAAGAGGCAAGTGAAGTTGGTGAGCCGTATGATGGGCAACTATCTCCTGCACGGTTCGGAAAGAGGACTCAGCTGTTAGTTGAGTACCCCCTTTCGGGGTGGACCCTTTCACTCTATTTTATTATATACGCTTAGCGAAAAAGAATGTTTTTGATACACCTAGGACATGGATTTTTATATGAACCAATGGATCGTGACAGATGAGTCGTTACTACTAGCAATGACTTCCTCTTTCATTACTTCATCCTTTCCATATCCCTCTCCCTTGTTTCTCAGTTACTCATCCAAATGGCACTCAGTTCATATCTTTAAGTTCGATCATTGACAAGGTTCAAAGAAAAGGGTGGGCCATTGATAAAGAATCGATTCCAAAGCACGAAAATGCCTAGCAAGGGCCTCCGCTTTTCTTTTTCATTAAAGGACAAGTTCCATTCGATTAATTAGCTCGTAGTCAGTCTTTACTTAACTTACCCCAGCAAAGAAAACGGGATGCGCGTTAGCGCAACGGCATTCTAAAAGCTCAATCCGTTAGCTTGTTCCCGAAAAAAGTCCCATGCATCCCTTTCTGTTGGTCAACAACCCCAGCCAAAACTCACTATACTTAATTCTTCACTACTTCCGTGCAGGAAAGACTCTCTTTCTGTCTGTATGGGGGAGAATTTTTGTCTCCAATCCAATCACTATGTTTCCACTCTATTTTCATTACGAAGATGTATCGCGTCAGGATCCGTT
The DNA here is from genome assembly GCA_023212625.1 of Styphnolobium japonicum. Taxonomy (NCBI): domain Eukaryota; kingdom Viridiplantae; phylum Streptophyta; class Magnoliopsida; order Fabales; family Fabaceae; genus Styphnolobium; species Styphnolobium japonicum. The sequence goes on from JALBWW010000015.1 coordinate 2,431, forward strand.
GCTCAAACTGAATCACGCCCAACGTTATGGAAGTTCCTGGATCGTGTGAAATAAGAGTAAGTACCAAAAGGCACCCTATGATTTCATAATCAAAAATGGAAAATTGGCTATGGGAGATTCCGCGCGGTCAGAAATTCATACACGACACAAAGGGTTCGACAGGAAAGTCGTTTCGATCCAATCCATTGCTTGGGGTCAAGAATAAAGGAACAAAGGATATGTCAGTGACCTAGCACGACAAAGCACTCTCCGAGGGCATGGAATTGTCTCTAATTTTTCGGTCAGAATCTCGATCGTTGTCTTATTACTACTTCTTTACGGTATTCACCCTATGCTATTTGTTGAGTGGCCTGGATTTTTCTTTTTGGGGTGAAAACTCAAATCCATGTGCTCCTTTTATGAGGATCGTTGCGCTTTCTCTTTTTCGCGCTTACTTGGTTGGGAGATTCCCCTCATTCACTTCTTCTTTGTGTTCTTTCGGACGGGTATACCCTTTACATGGAGGATCAGCAGGAGGGGAGGTGGAAGCGGCGCCGGTCCCACTTCGCAGCGCCGGGGAGCATATCGATCTCAACCTTCCCCTGGATATCCCGGGGACAAGCTCTCCGACGCTTGTCGCCAGGAAGCTCACCGATCAGAGTGGAGAGAGGAGATTCGCCACTTGAGTGAATCCCGGATCGAATCCACCGAGGGTCTTGAGGCCAGACAAGAGAAGATTAGCTCTCACCTCAAGACGGTTCTTGACCAAGTCGACAGCCGGTTGGATCAAGCCCGAGGAAATAGATCGGAGTTCGGTGACGAACGAACGTGCTCGGCTACGGGCAGAAATGGATGCACGACTGTGATCTACGGTGGAGCGCTCTAGAGAGACGGAACTCCCGCATGCGATTCCAATGGAAATGGCGAGCTTTCTTTAAACAAGAGCGGACCTCTTATTAAGAGATTTGAAGTGAAAAAAACAACAGATATTTACTTTGATTTATCTTCCATTGCTAATGTAAGGAAATGAGACGACTCTTTCTTGAACTATATCTGTATAAACGGATACTTCCCCTCCACACCAATCACGAGTTTTTCTCCATTCCTCTCGTATATCGTCGTAACGCCCTTAATACTACGCGTTTTGAAAAAGACTTTCATGTCGATTCCCATTTAGGTCCGATTCGGATCCCTCCGTTGTTCCTTTTTTCCTCCCGCACCTTTTCCTCGAGAATGAGAAAGGGAGGATGGTACACTCGAATTGTATTATTTAAGTTCTAATTGCTTTCCAAAGATCATACTTCTACGGTTATTGGTAGGTCACCGGGTTATTCAAATAAGAGTTGTGTTTTCTGTGGTTTTTCCATGTTACAACTTCCGTACCAATTCGGTCGATCCGGAATGGATCGGTTAAACATTCCATTAGGGAGCCTGGTCTTGACTCTTCTGTGTGGTATTCATTCTCGTTTGGCTCTTGGAATCACATCCAGCAGTGGTTGGAACAGCTCGCAAAATCCAACCACTTCACCTACTTCATTGCCCCCAACCGTTTCTCGTACCTCTATTGAAACAGAATGGTTTCATGTTCTTTCATCGATTGGTTATTCCTCTCCGTTCGTATCTCTTTTTCCAATTTCGGTCTCAATTGGTTTACAAGATTGAATGGCCAATTCTCCTCGGACCCTCGATTCGATTGTTTCCAAGAATGTTGAGCCGGGTATGTAAGCCATGTATCTGGGAGGAACTTAAAAGAAGGGCTTTCGGTTTTGCACCCTGTTTTGGTCTTGCAGCTATTTAACTAATATAGAATTCTTTTTATATATAAAGAATCTCTTTTTTATTTATATTTATAATAAAGATTATATAGATGTCAATCTCTAGTGGTGGTGGAACCAACCAAGATGTATGTCGTCCGACCCGACCTCAGACTCTTTCTTCCCGACCTATTTGACTCTCTGGCAGCAGTTATTTAGGTGGTATCCCGAGATTGAAAAGATCGAATTCCTCCAGGAACACACAGAAACAAAGATATGAACTAGGTAAATAAAAATGGAAAAAGAGATGTTTCCAATTCATCAAAATCAGAAGCTTTTTCTACATCCATATGATCTACTAAAGTAAGTAGATCGATATTGCTTATATAATGAAAGCAGATCTTGGTCCATGGAGTCCCAAGAAGGTAAGAACTCCAACCTGTCCGATGCTTCTTGGGCCAAATACAATATACAAGTGGGACCTGCACTATGAGCAAGCTGTGCGAAAAACCGCTTCTTTTTTCCGGTTTCGCAACAACTTGGGCGAAATGGGGTTCTACCGGGAAACCTTTTTTTTTAGTTTTCGCCATTGGTTACTGGTCGAGCCACTGGAATGGAATGAGATAAGAATCTCTGGAGATCTTTCCTCTCCACTTACTCGTAACAGGCTTTCCCTCTGTAGAAGACTTCTTCCGAATGGCATAATTGTCCGAAACTCCGTTCCTCGATCTTCAAAGAAGACTGACTCCTCCTTCTCCTTTAGGATAGGATCGTCGTTGGTCCTTCTTTCACTAATGATCTCACAATTTTCTAGTAGTTTCGCGCGAACGCGCGAGGGACTATCCTTTCTATCGCTTGCGCTTGCTTTTCACTCTCAAAACAACGGTCTCTCTCTTCTATAAAGCGAAGCAAAGCGCATGGCGCTGAAGTGAAGAAAGCTCAATAAACACACACGAACACGATGCGGGGCATAGCATAAATGAGACCGCTGATCATTTCATAAAACATATATGCTTGACCTTTCTCGATGCTTTTTTTGGGGTGACTCACCAACCGACCCAGCAGTGATCGATGACAGAATGGTACGAACAAATCAAAGTCATTGGATTTGGTAGTTCTCCATTGACTTCTCTCTTTACCCCTTTGCATATATATGTTCCTAAATGGGTGTGCACCTCCAGATGGGCGGGGGCCGGCCTCCCACTCTGCAGCATTTATTAGCTTAGCTGAGTTAGGCTTTTGCGTACCCAATTAAATTAGTACTCGTCCGTGCCACCTTGTGTAATGCAAAAAACCAAATCGCTGACCGGTGGGGACTCTCCCATCAATGAATGAGGTGCTTTTATGCACTCCCCTATTTTCTTGGTTGGTGGAGATCTCGACCTCTTGAATGAGAAGGAGTTGAATCACGCTCGCCCGAAGCAGAGTCAATATACTTCCCCCGGAGAGAGAGAGGTCCGCGTGCACATTGAATTCATAGGGGGCTTCAATCTCTCTTCCATTAGCCCAGGCACCTACGTAAGCCCAACTTCTTCCGATGTCGATCACGGAAAGTAAAAGAAGTTGGTCAGTATTAGTAAAAGCAAGCTATCGCACTGGGTAGCTACTCCTTTCAGGGTACAGGGTAGCCCACAACCTCTGATATGGTATATTGTCGGTCTCCTGCTAAGGTGCATTCTATACATTCAAAGTCGTCCCTTGTTTGCTCTTGGACTAAGCGGCAATCCTTACTGTGGAAGCAGACCCCTCTCGTATACCAGCCGTGATCTTATCGCTCGCTTCGTCTCCGTCGTCTGTTAATCTATTTGTTATGAACGGACGAAGTACATTCCAGCTATTCACTGGTCTTTTCGGAGATATGACACGCCTGTCTAATAGTAGTCTTGCTCTATATGGTATCGATAGCAGCAAAAACACTTTTTTTTTTGGTAGCATATTGTGTTTCAGTGAGATATATAGTGAGATAAAGTCATTGGGTGAAACTTTCCCAATTTAGCTTGTGAAAGAGTCTCGGTCGGTCACCCCGTATGATCCGATTGACTTCTTTGTGCCCGTTCGTGCCGAATACGATTGAGAGGGGCGCAGCGGTATGAACTTTAGCGAAACCTATCCTGCCGAATATCCGTTTCTTGGGAAAAACCTCTATGTATATCCATACCCCGTTTGGGTCGGACAAAGAGCTAACTCAAAAACGCAAGAGAAGTTTTTTTTACAAGAATATTGTTGGTGTGTGCCATCGCACACCTCCGTTACTCTGTAGGAGGCATCCGCCCCAGATAAGATTCCGTTTATGACCATTACACAATGAAATTCTTTTTGGCGAACACGAATCAGAGATCTATCCACTATATTCACAGAGCGCTCACCATGGGTTCCCGGTTTATCTAGCACGGATTCGGTACCTCCGGATCCTTGGCGGCCTCAGATCCATCGACGGATGACCCTTTGCATGAGGGATATCCAATTCAATATGTTAGGTTAATACTTCTTTTTTCTTAGCAAACGGCATTGATGAGAATCAAGAGTAAACCACCACTAGCAATTTTCCATGCTTGCTTCACCTTGCGGAAGTCGGTTTTTCAGTTGTTTGATTTGCCAGCTTTGGTCAGCTGGACTTTTGAGAAACATGCGCTCACAAATCTTCGTTTATTCTTTGGTGGGCTGGCTACAGGCCACTTAGCTCGAATAGATCTGATTTGAATGAATCTGGTTTATTCCACTGCAGGATTCACTTTACCGTTTTAGAACACACAGTTTCCCGTTCGGCCACAATCTTTGGTTTTAGACTATTTCTCGAGTGTGATCCTATCTTCACTCACACGGCTATTTACTCCTTTCCTTTGTATGTGCATCTCCGTCCCGGATCGACTATCAGTCTTTTGTTTGCTGGCTTGACTCCAGAACTAGTAGAGGAAGGAAGCGATAATCGGTCTATCCCATTAAGCGTAATCCCGTTAGCCAATGAAAGGACTACCTTTCTTGGACTGTGAGCGACGCCACCAAGACCGATATAGTCGACAGTCGAGAGACCGGAGAGATATTGGTTTAATCACAGACCAGACAGACAAGCATTGGTCAAAGCCCAGAAAGCCACCAACCATCGAAGCGTTAACCGTTAAGCCTGATGGGAAGTAGCACTAATTGCGTTCCATTCGCCTCGTGAAGGTGCTTAGAACGAGAAGGTAGCACCTAAACTAAACTGACTTCCCCTCTTCCGCATCAAACAAAGAAAGGGAAGGAAAGTCAACAGTCCCAGAGCCTATTCTTTCAAAGAGCTGATTCGATAGCAGTAAGACCGGTTACGCTTACACCAACAGCAGGTAGGCAAAGGCAAACAACAGATATGGCTAAAGCACCGGTAAGACCAAGAGCGGAAATGAAGACAGCTTCTATGCCAAGAGCGTCTGCGTTGAGGAGATCTGGGTCTTATAACCGGTGGTAGAGGACTGGCAATTGAATCACTAACCGCAGTTGCTGGACTAGCACTTCAATTAGCTGTGACAGTATCCGTTGGTGCGAGTGAGCGTTCCCGCTGCATCGAGAATGGTAAAGTGTTCAATTAACCGGTGTAAGCCTATCCACTCTTACTGTGAGGGTTTCCGGTGTGCTATAATCAGCAGCTATAGAATCTGCCTTACCTTCTTGACTGGTGTTACCGGTATGGGAGTACGAGTAGTTGGTGGTGAAGGCAATGATAATTGTCGTGGGGGCTATTACTTTACTTCATGTCTACCCGGTGCCAGTCCTTGTTGGTGAATGCGTAGACGCAGTTGGTGAAATAGAAGCTCTTTAAATAGCCTTTGGCTTACGTAAGATCTATCTCTTCTCTAACAGCTATTCTTTGAAAGAGCTTTCGCACTTCAAATAAGATAGCGAAAGTCAAAAGCTAGTTCCTCTTCCAATATACTACCGCTACCTTAATCCTATCAAATATTTATATTTCTCCTTTGAATTACTCATATATATCCTATGAATTTCATTTCGCACCGGAAACTATTCTCGGAGAAGTTCGAATCCGTTCCGTTCGGATATTGATCGGTCTTGGTTTGACATGGTTTTACGCGTTACTGGTTCCCGGAAGAGTTAATATCTCCATTAGCTAAACCCTTTCTTACCCTGTCTTTGGACTCGTATTTTGTTTGTACACAATCAACGGAGGCCTCCCCGACATATGTTGCAACGTCTTCAATAGCATGCTCTTACTTCGTCTTTCCCTTAATAAGTCATCAAATTTGGTGCTTTTTGATCCCCAGTTGCTATGGGGAACAAAGGACGAAATACAATCGATTCCTCTATTTAAGTGGTTCTCGCTTCTCCTTGTTCCTGTTCCTAACTCTTCCCCGGGTAGTTCCCAATGTTTGGCACTTTCTATACTTCGTGGGTGCAACATCAACAAATTCGCTCATGATCAAGTTACAACCTAAGATCTATGACCATATTATGCTAACTGTTCGTATTTCGTTCATTCCATCGGTATGCTCTCAGGTACCTGTAATTGTGATCTGTTTGCCAGAACCAAGAGGTCTTTCTGTGGAAACCTTCACGAACAATCGTCGTTTTTTGATGGTTTTTCCGCTTCTCACCGCTGCTCTTTCCACACCTCCGGATATCTGGTGCCAAATCGTCGCCCGTTTCCTTATTTCTTCGATAATAGAGTTGACTATCTTTGTGGCATCGATTGTACAAGTTCGCGAAGAGGCTGGACGAGTGGAATGAGGGAAAGCGGCTCGATTGACAAAAAAGAAGAGTAGCCCCCTAGAACCTGGCAAAGTAACTATCAATGAATTCCCGAGCAATTCTCAACCAACATATGCGATTCATTCCCGTATTCTAACACAAAGAAGACTCCTTACCTTAGGAGCGGGATGAGTGATACATCCGGCGAGCGCCGGTGAAGATCGCAAGCAAAGCTGACGCTCGGGCATTGTTATATTCCATCAAGAGAAAGGAGGCAGACTGGTAAGAAGGCCGACCACATAGGGGGAGCGAACCGAAAAGCTCAGCTTTGCGGAGCGGACCAATCTTCCGTACCGCCCCCTTACTCTCTCTCTATAAAAAAAGGCTTGTGGGAAGCGCGAAGAACTAAGCCACTAATGTCGTGGCGAGGGTTATACCTCAGAAAGTCAGCGAAGCGTTTCGTATGGTGTTCTTTTTTTTCGATCGAGCGACAACTTCTAAGGAAGGCCTTCATTCCCCTTTGTTTGAAAGAAGTAAAAAAAAAGAGCGCTAGGGAAAGACCAATGAAGAGAGAGAAGGTTGCAGAAGTGCTTCTAGATCTCATGGAATTTGAGTAGTTAGTAAAGCTATATCTTTTACTTTCTTTTTCTTGGGCCTGAAAAGAAAACAATAGAAGAAAGGCCAAAGCAAATAAGACTTATAAATAAAGCAGTTAGGAAGTCCTAGACTTTAAGCCAGGCTGCTTTATTATTCTATTGAGTTGCCTACCCTCAGGTCATTCGCTGCCTTAAGCCCTACAGTTTCTTCGCTAGCCGTTGTTGGGACTTAGTTAAGAGTTAGCCTAGAAAGGCTTTGAAAGCAAGTCAAGCATTCCAATCCCAGCGGATTAATCAATAGCAGTAGAGTCGTAAACAAGAACAGCAGAGTTTACAGCTGAACAAGTCACTTCCTTAGAGCGTGAACAAAACAATAAGTTAGGTCGTTTGATTAGACAATTCCTACTGTTTGTTTAGGAGATTGATTGAACAAGCCTTATAAATAAAGGCGAAGAATAATCATCGAACTAATGGACTTACCGCTCATACAGCTCCCAGCCAACAAGCAGTTAGCCTTCTTTTCCAAGGAATTCAAATGTGGATGACTGGACATCAGCAATAACAGGAGCCGAGCTTTCACAAAAACATACGAACCTACCATATCATTTGACCTGACCAAGGGGTACTAAAATCAACGTGTCAATCATCCCTACCCCGGATCTTTGGACTTAATGTCAGATTCTTTTCTGGGCCCGGGTAAAATATATGTCTTCCGCCGTCTTTCAGTTATTGTTGCTGCTTGGGCACTTGGTTGAACCGTTACCTCAACAGCACTTGTCTTTGCCGGGTCTTTACTCGATGAGACGGAAAGAGCCGATTCGGTTTCGTAAAATAATAAGAACAATAAGACCGTAACCCTACTACCAACCGTGCTACCAAGCCTTATCTTATATTGCTATACTATGTGCTGACCGGAGCTATAAAGCATACCATCGACAGAGTCCGGAAAGGCAGTCGAAGCACTGGCTAAGCAAATCCCATCTTGAAGTGAAGCAAGAGGTTCTTTCGAGTTAACTGCATGTATGGGATCTTCTCTGTTTACTGCTAGCAATCATAAATTAAAAGATATAGTAAGGACAAGGACTATTAGCTCAGGATAAGGAAGCTAAAGACTGAAGAGAGAATCTTAAACAAATGCTAAGAAAGCCTAAGAAAGAAAAGCCTGGAAAGATGAGTGACTCAGTAAATACAAGAACAGGAAAGGATAAGGTAAGTTATAACGTCGGTCGAAAGACCGGGCGTGTTTCAGAGTTGTCCTTCCCAAAAAAGCTGGCACCGAAATATCGCTAAAAATGGTTTTTATTACAGGTGTTATGAATTCGATTTGACGGTTCTCAAAAGCTTAAAGTGGGAATCTGAGCTCTCTTATCGTAAGTGATGTTCCAAATCACGGATGCTATGCGAACCTAATGAAATACAGTATGCATCGTCTGCACTACCCGAAAAAGAGGGATTCCCGGAACCAAGCTTCCCAGTTCTACACCTTATACCAAAGCGCGGGACTGCACTGTATTGTATGCTAATAAAATAGAAAGTCTTCGGTACAACTCTTATTTACTCCGTTCACCCCTCTCCTAACGAAGGCAAGTGCCACTCCTAGCGCTAAGCATAGAAAGCTCTCACGCGCGCAATAGGCTTTATCAGACTAGGAATCTTTTACCGTTCCCTAACCCATTGAGGTTAATCAATGCAACTGCACTGTGTCTTGTGTTTCCTTGAAAGACTAGCTCTTTCTTACTGACCTTTCCTGATAGAAAAAGACCCTTACTGTAGGGATTCTGATGGTACTAACTAAAATAGAAAGTATAGATGAGATAGACCTAATTCTCAGAGAATCCAAAATATCTTACCTGAAGATAGGAACGAGGCTATTCGACTACCAAGATTTTTGGTTGAACCAATAGCAGGACCCTAAGCTATGGGAGTTTCAAGAGCCAGGTGACTTCGGAAAAGAGGTTAGGAGAAGGCAGGGGAATTCACACTCGACTAAAAACAAAAGTCTAGGTGGGATATACCAAATTCCAATTCTGAGAATGTCTTTCCAGAAGGGTATAGGACTGACAAAACAACCTCAACCGAAAAATAACCAGCCGAAACCAGAGAAGCAGGGGCTAAGGTTAACCCAACCTCGAAGAAAGAGGTTCGAAAGTACGAACTAAAAGCCGATAGTTAAGTAGATGTAGCGGAGGATGTTGGAGCTGATCCCGATTCTGTTGATGAGTGGAAAGAATCCCCTACCTCCGATAAGGGATAGGAGAGAAGATGTTGCCAATCTGGATTACACCTTTGGCAAGGTAGGACACAGAAGCTCTTGGAGAGGAAAGCCTAACTCATGAGCTGAAGGCAGATCAGTTCCCAGTTCCGATCGAAGGGACTTGGTAACTCAATCGAAAGGAATGGATTCCAAACAAAAGAAAGATTTTTGAGCTTTCAGCGAGGAAGAGAAAGCAGAAGCAGATGCTAACTCAACCGAATAAGGAGAGGTTTTAGGCGGAAGAAAACAGCTCGGCTAACAAGGGTTGCAGTTGAACTATAGACAAACAGCTCTAGCTGGAAAGGGGGATAAGCTCGACAAAGACTTCGAAGGAAAGGAGGTAACCAGCTACTAGACCGAAAGGAAGGGGGTTTACCAACAGATCAATAAGTAGTTGAGTGGGGAACTGGTCCTACTACTGAGCCAGGATCAAACTCTTCCTTTCCGGTTACATTGGCTTGACCTGAGGCATCGGGGACTCACCACAACCTCCATGCCCATCCAGAGCAGCACACGTTCCTTCCATCGTCTGATCTCCTCCTGAGACTTCTGATCCTCCTAGGATACTGTCGTAAGCCGCAGGATTAATATATGTGGAAATGGCAAGTACACACTGTGCACCACGATCTTGACGTTGCGGATGACGTCCGGCACCTTAATCCTCACATAGTTAATCCTCATCGGCGCCGAGGTCAAACCTCCACCGGAGGTTGTGATAAGCAGCGGTTGGCCTCGTTCCAATGTCGTCAGAGCAGTCCCCACCGGAAGCTTCTCCAGATCCGCGCTTGCGATCGACAAGAAATGGTTCGGCACAATGTGGAACCTGACGTTGCTGATATAAGAGTGAGAACCGGAGAAGATCGAAAGGTCGTCAACGGCGAAGACCGTCATATTGTTAAGAGTCACAAGCTCGGCGTACTTCACCTTCATAGCGAGGGCTAAGATGCTGAAGCCTTACGGAGCCGGAGCATGGCATCTCTGAGCATCAGGCGCATGATAGCAGGCTGCACCGAGCCGGAAGTCTGGATATGTTGACCAGAACGATGATCTGGATGGAACGGGAACGAGAGCGAGGTCATCCTCTCCACGTCGCAAGAAAACGGAGCGATGAAACCTTGAAGGCCATGAATAACCACCATGCCGTTGTTGAAGAGATCAGGTTGCGTGATCTCCACCCCTCCGATAAACACCTTAGCACTAGCAGTTGTGCTGGTGTTTCTATTGACCGAATCAGAGGTGACGGTGATGCAACGGCCTGGACTCAAGGTCTCGATCTTGGTACCAAAAGCAAGTCTCCGCAGATAATCAATTGTGAAGAGACCAGGAACAATGTGCTAACGAAGGAGGTTAGGGAAAGAGCAAGAGAAGCAGGTGCGGAGGGAGGCATCTGATGGAGCGAAGATCGTAGAAGGACCGGTCCAAGCAGAGGCAGCGGTGGCCGCGGAGTCAGAGAGTGAAGGAGCCGCCGTGGCTAGCTCGTGGAAGCCGAGATGGGACAAGATCGGAGGGAGGAGTGCTGTGTGAGAGAAGAACGAGTGTTCTTGGAGTTCTTGTGGAGTCGACGGTGTAGTTGCCGTTGTTGAAGGTGTGAAGCTTGCTTCCAGTCCTTCAATGGCGGTCACCCTCGGGTTGCAGAGCATTGCGAGGATCGAGATTGCGAAGAGCACTGTGAATCGCAAAGAGATGTCCATGGCGGAGAGAGAAGAGTGAGAAGGCCAGGAAGAGAAGGGTTTCCTTCAGAATCCTTCGTCAGAGCGAGCTTTGACCCTTCGCAGCATCCTTTCTTTCCACCGGAGATGAAAACGAGAGTCTCAGAAGAAGTCCGATAAAGCGGTTCAATAGTAGATATTTTCACCTGACATAGCAGGGCCTTGTCTTCCTTGATTCCTTGGGGAGGAAAGGTGCCATTTCTCGCCTGCGTTTTTCCCTCGGTTAGGAACTACTTTGAAAGCGCTTGATCGGCCTGATGAGCTTTCTATTGAGCATTGGAATTGGAGGAAAAGGCCGCATACAATCCTCAGCAAGCTTTTATCGACTTCTATTCCGCTTTGAAAGACCCTTGCAATGAGCAATGTACACTTGCCGCGAAACCTCCTCTCGAATGTACACTAAACGCGACAACAGATAGCCAACCGGTCTTGATTGATGTGCATTAAACGCGACAGGTGTGTACTTCCCCCGAAGAGACCTATTGATAGATATCCTGTGAGAGTGCGTGGGATCGTGTGATCTATTCCCAAAAGAATCTCGTATTAGTGGTTGTAGAGAGAGAGGGGTGTAAGCCTTTCGTTCTGGTAAAAAAAACTTTTTTGTATAGGATTCCCTAGTAAGCCAACCATGAAAGCCTGTTCGGACTGCTCATAGGTAGAGGGATATGCGCCGAGGATCACGTTTTTCGGATGAGTTTCAATCATTCTCAATCAAAAGAATTTGATCCAAGATTTCGATTTGGAATCAATGCTAGAGCTAGAAGCCTGTCCGGCTAAGGTAAGGGGCATCCTAACTAAATGTAAGATCAAGAGAATATCTCTTCGAAGAGTTCGTGAAGTGTTGAAGAGAGGCAAGGGCATATGTCTGACCCTATCATATATTGTAAATAGGCCCCTGGATCTCTCTCTGAATAGCCTGAATGTCCGACTGTGTGTGCTGGGCATCCTGCTAAGTGTGTTTGCGTGTTCTGTTCGTCTTTCCTCGAATGTAACGTAACGATTGAAAAGAATCAATCCCACCGCCTTTCTAAATGTCTGAATGCAGATAGTGCCACTACTGAAAGGTATAGACCATAGTTGGACCAAGCCATCCATTTTATGAATTCCCTTCCTGGGATGTGAATAAAAAAAAGCCTGCCGAGGAAGAATAGAACTTGCTCTTCGGAGCTGCTCCCAGCTCACACTATGGTTGGTGGAGGGGAGACAGGATGTTAAGAACAATCCGTTCAGGAAATCTCTCTCATGTTTCTCATGAGAGTGACAGAAGAGGAGTGGAACGAAGCCTTAAAGGCGAGGCACCCGAAGACAAAAGCCATTGGCTGAACACCAGCCAGATAAATCCTTAATTCGAAAGACGACAATCAAAGCATCACGACTCGAGGAACATTCCTCAAGGGAGTGAACCAGTGAATCGGTAGACAACCCGTAAAAGGAAGCCGCTAGGCATCAAGCCCTATTATCTTACACCTAGGGAGGGTGGCCGTTGTTGGGTGGTGAGTTGCAATGAAAGAGCTGAGAAGTTGTGGATGTACTACATAGAAGGGTGAGACTTTCTTGGCTCAAGCTGGAACACTTTCTCTGTGCCTACATACCGAATCAGACAAGTGAATCAACCGGTGGTATGTTCTTCTTAACGTGATCGTGCTCTAGACCTATGGGATTAACAACCACGGGGGCTTGCACTCACTCCCTTTATGACCAAGAGCAGGAGCAGTCCATTCAGGCTTGGTCAATGAAAATCTATTTCACTATTTCTAGGCCGGAACCCTCATCCATGCCATGATAGGTAGAAGAGAATGCTCGAAGTCAGACGGCAATTGCTGTTCGCCCTCAACGGCGCTGGCTTCCGTGTCGGCTTCATCCTTTTTCTCCCACCTTTCCAGTCATAGCCCTTTGGTTCCAAACCTCTGATGAACTCCTGTCCTTTGTCCTGCCCCTTTCTCTGCCCTCCTGTTGCTATCAGTCCCCTTCCTTCAATCAAATCAATCAAAGAAGATGACATGCCAGGCCAGGATAGGGGATCACTACTCTCAGACGGTCTATGGCTAGAAGTTCACTGCTTCCTTACCTTGGGACTGGCTAGCTTGTTGAAGGCCGTAATCCAAACAGCTTTTCCTTGGCTTTGCCCCTTTCTCTCCCTGCTTGCCTAAAAAGGCAGGGGACTTAGCTACTAGTCCGAAAGCCAGAAGCCGAAGGCCAATGACACTAGCTAACCAACTGAGAGACCTAGATGAATTACTTGTTTCGGGAAAGGAGGAAAAAGTACACAAGCATCCTACCCTACTAAGAGGATCGATACCGAAATGATGAAAGAACTCAAGCCCCACCGCAGAGGAAGTCAGCCACTGCTGCCACCGTCGTCTTCTTCGAAGTCATTGAAGAGAACAGCCCTTCAAAACAAACCCATAGTGAAGGAAAGACCTGAATCTTGGCGGAATCTAATTATGAACTGTGTGACCTCCCCTTCTCTCTACCTTCTCTGGAATGGAGAGAAATCTGATCCTTTCAAGCCAACAAGGGGCCTTCGCCAGGGGGACCCTTTCTCTCCGTATCTTTTTTTTTGTTTTTTTGTGCCTTGAGAGGCTCAATCATCTCATTTTGAAAGCTGTTGACAGTAAAGAATAGAGGCCACTTCGTACAAGCAGGGGTGGTCCTTCTTTATCTCACTTTCTTTGCGGATGATCTGGTCCTTTTTGGCGAAGCCACTTGTGAACAAGCAGAGATTATTATGGAGTGTCTTGAAGCTTTTGAAAGTTGGTCTGGGCAGAAGGAGCGTAGCCTAGTAAATCGAAGCTTTTTCTTTTCCCCTAAATCCCAATAATGTCAAAAGATATATTTGGAATATTTGCCAAATTCCTATTACTAAAAATCGTGGGAACTATCTGGGAGTCCCGGTTATTCATGAGAGAGTGACCAAAGATACCTAAAATCAAGTTCTGGAAAAACTTGCGGGATGGAAAAGTATCCTGTTATCTTTGGCAGGGCGTGCTACACTGGTTAAATCTGTAACTTCAGCTCTCCCGAACTAGATTATGCAGACTACAAAGCTTCCTTTGTCTATCGCTGAAGCTATTGACAAGGAAAATAGGAATTTCTTGTGGGGAAAAGAAGGTAATCGAAATAAGATTCATCTGGTTGCCTGGGCATCAAAGCCACCTCTGATATGAATATGGCTCTTTTAGCTAAGACTGCATAGAGAATGAAACCAAGCCCTGAGGCTCTTTAGGATATGTTCAGAGAAATATCGTACATACATTGACTCTAACGGCTCAATGCAAAGCAAGCAAAGAAAGGACTGCCCGAAAAAGCAAAGGTCAAGTCTTTTTTATTTACTGGTCATCCCACTATTGACATCTCTGCTGTCAAGAAAAACTAGTGAAGCACGATTTGAGTCTTTAGTAGCAATCCGGGCAAGCTAGCTTATAAGCATTCCATTGAAACTGACTGAAGGGAAGGACTACACAGAAAGGTAAGTTCCAATTCTTTTGAAATAGGTGGAAAGAAAGAAGAAAGAATATAGCTATCTAATCTGACAGGGAAGGGAACGAAGCCCCGTGTATGGAGACTCTTTCTATTTACAGTTCTACCAGGCACTCTATGCCAGTCACTACAGTCATTCCTAGCAAATCTTTCCTTTTCATGCCAGGTAAGGAAAGAACACAGCTAGCTAGATAGGCATTAGCTCGAGAGAAGAGAGGGACATGAGCGCGCAAAGCCCTAGCTAATGAACGAAAGAGCACGCCTTACCCGGTATCAGCTTCTTTCGAAATGGTAAGAATAGCAGGGACGAAAACGGAACTGCGGGATTGGCCTTTCCTTATTACTTATTAGAAAGTAGTTAGGAAGCCAAGTACGTTATCGGGGCATCTAAGACAATCAAAACAACCGCCCTAATGGGTTTTTCACCCATGGGCAGCTATAAAAGGCCAATCAACCCGAAAGGGAGGTCGAGAAGGAGGGTCGAGCACAAACCGTAGGTCAACAGTGGATGGACGACAACCAACCAGAACGGATGATCGATTAAGATTGTTTAGAACCTTCGGGGAGTTCTCCGCACAAAGGAAATATATGAAACACTACCTAAGCAAACCAAACCGCGTAGCTCCTGGAATCACCAAAGCGGGAAGGTACGTAGCTACCCTGGTTGGGAGAGTTGCGGATCGAGGAAGACACCAATCCCCTTCTTCCTTCGAGGAAGTAGGAACTAGTTACTTCTTTTACCACTTCCGGGTCTTACTCTAAATAGTTCAGCTACTCAGCCTCAAATACTTTATTTAGGCCCAGAATTTAGCTCAATAAAGACAATCAAACAAAAGACCACGCCCCTAATGGTGAGACACATGAGGGTCCATAAACCCCCAATAAAAGGCACCAAAAACGCCTCCACCTGGACAGGGATATTCTTTATATATAGAAGGCATCGCACCGGCCGCCTGATTCCTTTAGTAATTCATTTTACCTCTTCACCCGAAGTACCGCCGATTGCTTTAAGGCTGGAAGGACACACAACCACGAAAGGAGAAACTCCAAGAGATGCTTTCCTTAAGCTGGCTTTACCGAGCAGCTAGAATCTTTTCTTTAAGCCGGTACCACAACACGAACCACGACCACGAAGGTCGAAGGCACAGGACTCGCCGCATTGGCATAAGACAAAGACATTTCGTGACCAGCCTATTTGACTTAAGGGGGAGGGGAACGAACGTAGCTAATTGGCAAAGAAGCTAGCTGGACTGAGCTGCTCCAGACTTGTTTAATCGGTTTTGTTAATTGGCTGCACTCCCGGCTCTGGAGAGAGTGATCCTCGGGTGACTGAACTACCCTACCTTGAGAGTAAGGGTCGGAGAAGGGCAATCACTCATTCTTAAAACCAGCATTCTTAAGACCAAAGAGTCGGGCGGAAAGGGGGGGAAAGCTCTCCGTTCCCGGTTCTCCTGTAGCTGGATCCTCCGGAACCGCAAGAATCCTTAGTTAGAATGGGATTCCAACTCAGCACCTTTTGAGATTTTGAGAAGAGTTGCTCTTTGGAGAGCACAGTACGATGAAAGTTGTAAGCTGTGTTCGGGGGGGAGTTATTGTCTATCGTTGGCCTCTATGGTAGAATCAGTCGGGGCCTGAGAGGCGGTGGTTTACCCTGTGGCGGATGTCAGCGGTTCGAGTCCGCTTATCTCCAACTCGTGAACTTAGCCGATACAAAGCTATATGATAGCACCCAATTTTTCCGATTCGGCAGTTTGATCTATGCTATGATTTATCATTCATGGACGTTGATAAGATCCTTCCATCTAGCAGCACCTTAGGATGGCATAGCCTTAAAGTTAAGGGCGAGGTTCAAACGAGGAAGGCTTACGGTGGATACCTAGGCACCCAGAGACGAGGAGGGGCGTAGTAAGCGACGAAATGCTTCGGGGAGTTGAAAATAAGCGTAGATCCGGAGATTCCCGAATAGGTCAACCTTTCGAACTGCTGCTTAAAGAGAGGTTTATTTACCTGCCGACGCTGGGGAAGGCTCGTCGAGACTTCCATGCCATCTTTGGCTCTTCTCTTTTCAGCTTTGACATGACATTAGAATACGTACATGGATTCTAAACCTTGGGCATTGCACGAATCCCCTCTTTCGGAATAGAATAGAGCGGGCCCACGGAGCAGTCAAAGCCCTAACCTCATCCCTTCCCTGAGCGCCCTAACGTACTCAACGTAATTATCATGCCTTAGGCTAGGCCCACACGCCTCATGCCTCGCGTACTCACGTTCTCCTGCTTCCCAACGCTTACTTACGCTACAATGCCTACCTGCTCCTCCTGCTCCACACCCACTACTGCTACCACTCACTATTGCTCTACTCACCACGCTCTACTTGCTAGTTTGCTTTTCTTCGGCACAAACATAACATCAAAACGCTCTTAAGTAAGGAAATGAAAACTCCAGAGTGACTATTAAGCGGAAAGCCAAGCATTAGTGCCAGTAGTTAGAGTTAGAAAAGGAGCAAGTAAAGAGAGGTTGAGCTAGTGCACTGAACACTTTATTATTCCCACGAGTCAAATGGTGCACAATGAAGACCAACCCGCGAGCTACCCTCTCCAATCTTCATTAAAGAGTCGAGCGACTCTTACTAAACGAAACTGAATTCGTCCGGAAAGAGAAAGGCCGGTATGTAGAATCGTCGGAGCGAGGAAAAGAAGGAAACAGTCTTTCCGCTGCACGAGCATCGACAAAGAGAGAGTTTAGAGCAATTAGCCAATCCAATCACCAGAAAGAGCGAAAGGGAGATGAGAAGCAACAAAAAATAGAAAAGAAAAGAGAATCCCAATCCCAACTGACCCAGATAGCATACAGTGAAGCAGATGCTGAATTATTTCTATTATATCCCAGCCCAGAGGGAAAGATATGAGGAGCTAGCCTTATTTAATTAAATTTTCGGGATATGCTTTTCATAGCCTTAGTTACCAGGAAAGATCTAATGTGAACAAAAGAAAGAATCTCATGGTTGAATGCTCACAAGACATGTGACCAAGAACGGCTTAAGTTGAATCGACTGTGAACGAATGGGTGGGCAACTGGGAAAGGAGCTTTTGTTGAATCAATTTCAAGTGGGAAGGAATGGGTAGTCTCGTTGAAAGATTAATTCTTCCTCTTCTTTGAGACGAGTCATTGAGAATGGAGAACTGAGACTCTGATCTGAATGAGAGTAGCAGTAGCATCAACCATTTTTCCTTTGTCTTCAGTGTGTCTGAATGGATTTATGATTAGTCCAGCGGTCACCTAAGAGAAGAGAGATGACTGGACTGAGTCTGAATAGAGAAGAAGACCATGCTACCATAGAGAAGGAAAGATCCCATCCCGTCTTTACTTTCACTTTAAAGCAATGGTCTACGACTCCGCAGCTTGCTTAGGAGAGCCCCTCCGTTTTTTTTTCTATCGTTAAGAGACCCTAGTCCTAAGCTAAACAGCATATTTATCTGCACCTTAAAGGGATAAAGTGAGCGCTTAGAGCTCCTTTCGCTCAAAGATTGATTGGCGAGCTCCGATTTGCTACATTGAATATGATAAAGGAAAGGGCAGTGTCCCAGGTCATTACCTTTAGCTCAAGCACTTCCTGTGTGAGAAACTAACTACAACTACACCAAAGAGGAGGGGCATAGGGAATCCCGTACCGATGCGACTAGACACCGCCGGAAACTGGCGATCAAGTCTACGGGCCGGCAAGAAAGATGATAAAAAGATCAACGCCTACTTGCTCATGTATCATGTAATTCTTACTGACTTAGCTAATGGGATGCCCTTATCTAATGATAATGAAATGCCTGCCTTTCTAATGAGATGTGATCTGTCTAGGGCTAGCTGAACTAAGCCTCATCTGAGGAGGAAAGATTTGCTGCTGCTTTCATACTTCTTCTTCCTTGAATACCTTGCTTTCCCACCGCTCCGTGGGGGCCTTTTCTTCTCACTTGAGAGATGCGATTTGAAAGAAGAGAAGAGGTTCTATCAGTTAATCACCATCCCTTCCTCTAATGAATTAGATCCCATCTGCTAACTAGAACTCAACTCCGAGGGAAGGGAATAATGAGAAGAAAAAATTCCTCTACTCGAGCCGATCTGATCTTTTCTTTCCTGGGTGTGGGCGAGACAGAGTCTTCTTAGTCTTCCGCTTTTTCGGTGATATCTATAAGAAGGAATACCTGTCTCAAGGTAAACAGGAGTTCCCGGCTCAAGCTAAATGATACCGGCGCAAGGTAATTTAATTCTTTAGTTTGTGGCAGAGAGTTTTAGAAGACTCTCGGTTATTAAGGTCACTGCTTAACAAAGTGATCTTGATAGCCACTGACGGTCTTACTAAGGAGTTATGTATTGGAGCTTACCTGTTTGCTCGTACGGTAATGAGGATGGCCCGACGTTCGGGGATGTTGCATTGCGCTTTCTATTTAAAGCAGTGTGCATCCTCGCTTCAGAGGGCTTATGGTGGAGAATTTAACCATGACTCACTTCCCGTACCCATCTTTCTGACACGCTCAGGGTATCCCTGGATAATCCCCTCTTTTCATCGAAAACTTATATACAAGAGGGATGATTATAGTGATTGTGTTAGTTCAGATCTCTCTTTCCTTCGGAACCTTGGCAAAGGTTGTTTGCCTTGCCAAGAAGGTAAGTAAGGATACGTTCTCTAGCATTATCACTCCAGTCTTGGACTTGGATTCTGTGTTGTCTTTTATGTCTGATATTAAGGTAGTCTAATACCAAACCAACTGCAGTACCTAAGCCATCCTTTAACCCATTACCCATTCCATAAATAAGGGGGCCCTTACAAGAAGTCCTTAGACTAGGGAGATCAAACATCTCCTCGGGAATAAGACGTAACTCCTGGGGTTTCTTTGAAAATCAAATCCACCAAGATCCCCTTCCAATACGGGCTCAAAGGCCGACCTCTTCCGAGCCAAAGCTCAAAAGGAAGTCGGAGCTTGGTCCACATCGAGAAAAAACGTTCGTAATGAACGGATCTCCGATGGTCGAGCCTGCCAAGGACACGGAACCCAGCACCACCTACCCGGGCCAAGGTACTCAACCTTTGGAAAGGGTCTTTCATGTGAATTGCGAACAACCAACCCACAAGGGTGGTATGAATGAAACATAGTTTGAATAGGGGCAAGTCTAGAGCTGTGGTATGGAAAATAGATGAAAAAAAAAACCTCATCTCTTTACTTAGTCAGAGTCATTGTTTTACCGTTTCTATCTGCATGACTGCTTTCTTATGATGAGTAGTGCCCATCACTCGCCTCTCTGTCCCTGTATGAAGGAGCATCCACTGCGCTTACTAGTGGGTATGATTAAAGTCAAGAGCGGGTCTCTCAGAAAAAGGACCTTATCTGTATCCGTCTCTGTTACTCGAACTAGCCACCCCTTGGGAACCGTCTCCCCTTTTCCCCTGCAATGAAGGGCGGATGGCTTAGCCTTGCCTTTTGAAAGAAGAAAATGGAAAAAATTCCTTTGAAGGAAAAAATCAATAGGAGAAGCCACACCGACGCACAGAGAATAGGGATGCATTGGAGACGAATAAGGGCAGAAACTGACATGACATATTTCTTTCCTGCTCTTCTAGTTAGCGCGTAGTGGGAATAGCCCCTTCCATTGCCTGAAAGCCAATAAAGAGTGCCTCACGTTCCACTGAACGCTGGGGAAGGAAAGGCACTGACTCTCGCCTCTATGCTATAGGCAGCGGAGACCTGCTCTTATACTGAGTATAAGTAAGGTTCTCCTCCGGTAGTCAAAAGAGAAGTCTGAGTTCCCCTCTCTTTTATCGTGGAAGAAGAGTCAGATATAAGGATACCTCCTAGATGGAAGAAGCGCACTCCCATCCAACCTTATTCCATTCCGGTTAAGCCTTATCAGTACGCCTGGGAGCTTCTTCCTGCCACTACTGAGATTGAATGACCTTTTTGAGAGGATAGCTAGCCAAGCTGTCTATCACTGACTGAAATCCCGAGCTTTGAAAGAATTTCTATCATGATTGACTACTATATGTATGAAAGTGCTCGACCTACCTACTATATTTGCCTGGCTCCAACCTACCTCCTCCTGTTGCTACTGGTGTTACTGAAGCAAGTGCTTCTTCTTTCTTATAGACTATACTATAGGGAAGAAAGACAAAAGAACGTTTTCGTAGGATACGATACTCGCTGCCATCTGCCTTGTCCTTCTGTCTCCGAGTGAAGAATATCTTATCCCAGTCCTACTAAGCCTAACGGGCTGGACTATCATCCAGGGAGTGAATTCTCTAGGTTAGGCGAGCTCTTTGCTCCTGGTAGACCGGTTGGTGTTCATCAGTCAGTTTGCTTCTTTCTTTGCTTCTGTTGATGCGGAGACTTCCGCTTTTACTGTATACCATATCATTCGATAAGAAAGATCCACTACTTACCTTGTCGACGCTGAACGATAGAACTACCTCGCGTCCTTCCTTGTACACCTACTAGACCCATACTCATATTACGAATGTGTTCACCAGACACCGGCCCGTACTTTGATTTTCTACCTTGCTTGTGTTTTGACCGGCGCCGGGACGGAGGAAAGGTCGAGAGAAAGAAGAGCTTATTGAATGGAATTAGAAATAGATATGAAACTGACAGCTTAGCCAGCCGCTTCACCGGGGCAGTCTGGTTGAACGTCCCATCCATAGGAATAAGACGTAAACCCTTCATGCACCAGTCATGGGCTGAACGAAGCTAAGCTTGCTTTAGGGAGTTCGGAATCGCGAATCTTCGCTGTTTTCCAGCTCACTCTGTCTTGAAACCTAACCTTACCACAGGATACCAACTTAACACGGTATTCTCCGCCCATTTCGAAGTAACGCGCTGGCTGCACTCCTTAAAGGAAAAAGTTTTCCAGTAAGGACAGCTTCGGCCTTCATTTCCGTAAGTACCGCCTATAAAGAAAGTACAGTTTTTTTTATTTTAGCTCTTCTCTTCCTTTTCCCGATTGGTTCTGTGTCAGGCAGAGCTTTGCCAAGGCGTATTTTCCTACGTGTGATCGGGCCGAAGTGAAACAAGGGATCAAAGCGTCGAGGCGCGAAGTCTTTAAGATCGGATGCCATTCTGAAGCTGGTACATGCTGCACTGGTCCGTATTTCTTGCAGGCCTGGCATCTCTTAGCATATTTTTGAAATCTTACAAGTACCTGACGAGAGGCTGTTGCCAATCATCCTGCCCAATCTCTTCTGGCTCCATTATGTAACAGTAAAAAGTTATCTGGAATGTTGTTGGAATCGTCCTTTGAACGTTTGTTCTTCAGTTGTCCGATTAGGAAATCTCAAACGTCGAAGCCAGCTGTGCCATTGTGTTAGCCTCAACATTGGCCCTTCTAGGTACTTGGTCTATTTTTATTTCATCAAACTCGGCGAATCGAGTCTAGGGCTCTTTTTCTCTATGGCTGCAGCTTTGCATCTATTACCTGATACTCAGCGATGACTTGTCTCACTACTAGTTAGGAGAGAGAAAAACAATACCTGCTCCCGCACCACCTTGCGTACTGGAGCCATCGAAATACATTTGACATGGAGTTGTGGTCAGACGCATGACCTCTCCATCATTCTGATCGGGCAACTGCTTGCCTAAGAAAAACGGATGATTTATCCAAAATTTGGCCAACACCTGTCCTTTGACCGAAAGTGCGCTCTATAGCTAGCTCCAATTGAACAGGTTGAGGAGAAGAGCCGTTAAAGCCCTTTTTCTCAAAGGCTTGCGCTCCTATAGGGCCCGAGGGGAAGTACTGAAGCATCCCATCGCTCCCTCGGTAGAGCGGCTCGATCTTCTACTAAATCCGAGTATAAGGCCTTGGCCGATGCTACTGCCGAAATTACGAAATTACATGGCAACTTTACTATTTGAGCTCAATACTTCTCTTGCTCATGCTCCAATCTTATGGTGTGAGAACATTGGGGCCACCTATCTTTCAGCCAATCCAGTCTTCCATGCGCGCACAAAACATGTGGAAACAAATTTCAACTTTGTCAGACACAAGGTGGTTTGGTGTGTCATTAGAGAAGAAAGATTCTCCGTTAGAGCTGCATGGGATTACTTCAGGACCTCATTCCCTGTGGTTAGTTAGGTGGAGCAACTTAGTGTGGTTCAAGAAAGTACGGTTCAGATGCCAAATTCACTTAGTAAGACTATTTCAAGTCAAGACTTCTCAAGACGGACTTAGCAGTTTTGACATGAGAAAGAGTTTTGAAGGGAAGGAGTAAGGGCCTGAATTCGGTGTGAGGCTTGTGCTTCTCTTTCTATGTCTATGGAGAGCATGAAAGGCCGCCTAGGTCAGTCAGTGGAAGGGGGAGGAAAGAGGCGTATCTTCGCTATTGGCAACTGGATTAACCAAAGGTTGTTGAAACCTTTCCACGAAAAGAGCGGTTCGGTCAGAAGCGGCTACCACACACTCAATCCAATGAAGACATAAGGAAGACTGAGAACTTTCTGAGCAAACGAGGCCTTTTTCAGTAAGCTATAGCTTCCTACTCCACCAGACGTTGACCGGCGTTAATCAAGCACCTTTGGGCGCTGGCTTTTCATAACCTATATAGCTTAATGAGAGACAATAGTCAGATAGAATTCATCTTCCTTTCTTGCTATACGAAATTTGAGTGAGTTTACTTTCTAGGAATCTTTCCACTCTTCTCTGAGTGCCTTTAAAGTTGCTTAGGTAGCGCTCAAAGCGAGATAGTAAGCTTAAGCTTTCTCTTATGTTATTCCTACCCTAATGGATCAAGAATAGGTAGCACAGGTCAGCAAGCAAGCAGAGCTAGATCAAAAAGGTATCTAGAAAGTCTATCCTAACCCACCACCCTGATTACTTGTTTAGGTTATTTATACTCTATTCGTTGACCAGGGGGAGTAGGATAGTCTCGATCATGTGAGAGAATTGGGTATGGAAAACTGACTCACATACGAAAGATTCATGCTAAAAGCAAGCTTACTTTGACTGGATTCTGTCTACTAGCAGCTATTGGAATGGGAGACTGGCCTGGCAATGTATCCAATCAGTTACCTGACAGGCAGCTTCTTGATTGTTTCCTGTCCGATTCCCCATCCCAAGCATAGACCGGCTCCGGAACCTGTAACTCTATCTTCTCGGAAACTGCACAGGATAAGCAATGGGATCTATTGCAAGCTAGGCCCGGCTACCTTTTGCAATTGGAAAAGTTATATGTCGAAGCTAGGTTCAGGGAGCTGGTCCCGGAGCAAGAAAAAAGCCATGCCTCAACTACGTGGTTGCCTGCCATTTCCCTAGTTTGAGCTGCCCGCCCTATCGGATAAGAACAACCAGGTGAAGACTTTTGCAGCTAGATTGGACTAATTGTTTTGATTACCGGAGGCATAAGGATAGCACTCAGCCTGCTGGGTTCGGGAACTCCGCCTATCTCAATCCTTGGATGCCGGGATGAGAGAAGTGAAACAGGCAATTCCGCTGCTAGGGTGAGGGGGTATAGATGTGAAAGTCTTACTTCGAATACCCTTGAAAAGGACCTGTTATCTATCTTTCTTTCAAAGAAAAGAAGCTACAAGCCTATAGAATCCTTGGTCCCGAGCTTTCACTTCCATTAGGATCACTTTCCTTCGCCCTTTGTGGCTGCTAGTGAAGTGGCAACTGGATTGCCTAGTGAAATGCTATCTCGATTGAAGCTAGATAGGTCAGTGAATTGTTAGCCAGTTGCTTTTTATCCCTTGACCTAACGACTTTCATAGCAGGAAGCCAGGCATTGATAGGCTTACGAGATCGCAAGGCAAAGGAGTTTATGTTGGACGGTCTGATGGTGTACCCATCAAAGGGAATCAAAAAAGGATTTAGGGGCCCCGAACTAGAAAGCATACCCCATTTGCCCACCGCAGGGGCTCTTTTCTCGCAAACCTCTATCAATTACAGGGGGTCAAAAACCAGTACTATCGGAACTACCTTCAGACTAGCCTTCCTCGATCAAGATCTTTTCACTGGGAACAACCCCTTCTCATATTTCATTTCATTATTGACCCAGTGTAGCCTATGCGAAGCAAGCCTACACTGGCTTGGGAAGAAAGTAAGCGCGGTTGGTGTTAATAGGGAAAACGGGCCTAGTTTAATGCGATCTTACATTTCATTTCGAAATTCTTCTCTGTTTCAGCAGAGGCCTAAGAAGACCGAGAGTCAGTCTGGACTTATGCCCGGAAAAGACCTGTTTCAGTTCCAGACCTTGCTCCTTAAGCGCAGCATTTTCAATCGATGCCTACCTCTGGCTCTGGGCGGGAGGTGTCCTAATGTCCTTCGCTAGCTACTTGCTTTGCTACCTTTCAAAGAGCCGGGACGAATATGAACATGAACCCTTTCGCTCCTCTCCCGCGGCAAGAGCTCGTTCGCCAAGTCCGAACTCCCACTTTATCGTCGATGACGGCTCTCTTCGATGCTAGCAACCGCGTTTGACCTTTTTCCGCGCTTCTTTCAATTTCTTTACATTCTAGCTGAAGGAGAGACTTTACCTTTACTTAGAGAGGGGCAGCGGTACCACGCTCTTCCGTGCTCGTAGGTTGACTTCCCTATGCATCCCGACTAAGGTCTCACAAACGTGCACTTCCCTTATGCATCCCGCCGCTTTACTAATGTGAATAGGTTATACAGAAGGGTGGGTTGGTTATATACTCTTATGCGCGTTCCTTCTTCGAACCTTTTGGTATGTATTGCCCCCTAAAGATCAGATCCACCAGACGAGAAACTAAATTCCGCACTGCTGCTGAGTCGTCGGACTTATCCACCAAGGGATTCGTGGAATTTCTGTGGATTGCGTTGGGGGAAATCTACCAAAGCTAGGCAGATAGATAGACTCCTTTCCCGCTGCTAAGGGAGAGTAAGAAACAAAATCAAATGATTGTTTTTTAATCAGCGCCTCCTTTTCTTTTGGGTATGCAGGTACTACGAGTCCTCTCACTACCAACCAGCAGACATCATCTGGCTGGGTCTTGCCGGTATCAACAACAAGAAAAAAACAACCAAATGGAAACAGCAACTAACTATGGCTCTTGGCCCAGACAACGTCCTAGGCGTCGGGGAGATCGGAGCAACAAGGAACGCCTAGACGACGTTTTTATTCCTGGGCTGCAGTAAGTAGATCGAGAGGTCGTTCCGCCCCTTGTCCCCGAATATGGGTAATATGTTCTCAAAAATTCTTGCTCCAATCTGACCTAGCTGGCGAGCGATCCCAGTTCGCGGCAGAGAACAAGACAGCAAGCGAGCGTACCTTTGTTCGCTTCTTCTCCACCAAGCACGGAAGTTTAAGGATAACTGTAGGTCGGTGGCTACCTAAGGAAACTCCGATTCGATCCGCCCCCCAGCTGGGAGGCATCTACCTCATCCCGATCACAAGGAGAGGTTCACCATGATGGGGGTACTTTTTTTTTCCCTTCCGGAAAGAATGAAATGCATAGGGGACCATCCTTTTGTTGCGGCATGCTCCTCAGATTTACGGATTCGCAGGGGGCCTCAGGCCCTACTTAGTTGACTGACAATGACAAAGGCTTGCGAAACTAAGTAGGGCCTTTTGAATGGAATCTTAAGTAGTCTATCAGTGGTGCAAAGCGGCTTTGTGCCCCTTTTCAGTAGGGGAGCGAAAGGTTAGACCTTAGAAAGTCAGCGAACAGCGGTTCTTCTATGTAGGTATGGCCTTCCCCCTTGACTCTCCTAACGTCGAGCTAAGTGACTTCGTAACCTTTGCGTAGCGTAGTAGAATGAAGGCTACGCACTGACGCTCTCTTATCTATTAGCCTAAGCGTCTTCGCTAACTCGCTCGCCTACTATACTATACCCTACTATACAATACATTAGTAGGGTAGGCTAACCCATAGGTCCTTAGTAGCGTTGACAAAGAAGAACAGCCGGTTAAAAGACAGTGAATCTTTATATATATATAAAGAATTTATATATATTTTATATAGGCCAGCTTGACAAGCTACCCTTCCTCTGGATCTGAGGTGCGAAGAGAAAGATCTCTTTTTTATGACTTCCACTTATCGATCCCGGCCCGGAAAAGTGACCGACCAGGGCCCTCTTTTTGAATGAAAGAAAGGGTTTATGAGCCCTAGCCCTGTAAGCCCACACCTGTGTAGAGTAGATCGTTCAACACCTGCGGCACAAACCCATTTTTGACCTATTGGTCCTAGTATCATAGGCGACCGAACGGCCGCCCCCTAATTACTAGACCAACCTGCTGTAATAATTCCATAAACACCTAACGAAGATATGGCAAACAAATAAAGTAGCCCTATGTTCGAATCTGACAATACCATACCATAATCAAAAGGTACAACGGCCCGAGCGACCAGACTTAACATAAATGTAGCCACTGGAGCCATTCTAAAAAGGGAGAAATTAGCACTACTTGGTGAAATAGGTTCTTTTAGAATCAATTTCAAACCATCTGCTAGAGGTTGTAACAATCCGAACGATCCCACTACATCAGGACCCTTTCGACGTTGCACAAAAGCCATTACTTTACGTTCCGCTAGCACTAAAAAGGCTACTCCTAGTAGAAGTGGTAGAATTATTCCAAGTATTTCAGCTGGAACAGCTATGTACGTTTTCGATTTTCTATTCACTCATGATCTGGCCTGGTCGACCCAATCATGATATTGAAGGATGGGACCTTTTCTCGAAAAACTCCGGATCCCGAGAAGAGTTGAAGATGGTGCAACATCGAATCCTGTTACGTTACTTCGAATGGAATCTTAGCCCGCCTCACTTTCTTTCTTTACTGCATAAGGGCCATAAGGGCATAAACGAAGTAAAGGGATTTCCTTCCTTCTAACTAGTGGCTGAGAGTAAGCACCTAAAAGCCTTCATTCAATAGATTTGTGGTTGAGTCAATAACATGCTCTGGGTCGGGAATCTTTGCTCTTCTCTTTTGCATTTCCGCTGCCTGCGTTCTTCTTCCTTCGTGTCCGTCCGTATCGCAAAGCTGGTCGACGCCAGCTGTAATGGTTGAAAATAGGGGGCCAACCAAGACTCCCTAATAAAAGAAAGCTTTGTTCGATAAAGCAAACGATTCGTTCCGACAACTTCGGACCGGATTAACCCCTTTCTTTGAATTAGCCGATCTTACAAAAATAGATCGGGCGGGCTGGTTGGGAAGGGGTTATTAGCGGAGAAAAGAATCGCTGAGAGATAGATTCATTCTACTATTTGGTTAGGGCGAATGAGTGGCTGTGCAGCATGCTCCGGAAGAGATTGACCCTTCCTCGAGTCAGTCCAGTCAGAAAGGGGAGGGCCCGCTGTCTAGACTGCATTTCGGGAGTTTGAACACCATCCCATTTCAACCAAAAATACAACCCTGTCAAAGGTATCTAACCTTCCTTATGATATGAGTGGAAATCCAATCCCGTTTTGTCTTTTTTGCATAAAAACCGCCGGTATATCAAAAAAGATATATGGATTTGAAACAGCCGTGATAAGGAAATGACCAAGAGATGAAGAGTAACCAACCCCAACGGAACCGAAAGAGGAAACGAGTGAAACCGCTTTCCCGAGGGGACAAGAGAACATCGTCTGAGCCCTTAGATATGTTATTTGACGATAGAGATTTGGAACGAACCGCTGTTAAGCAAAGCAAGCAACCAACAACCCCAGGAATGTATGTAGAAAAGAGGGCTTAGGAAGAATAGGAGCTTTCTGAGACTCCTCACATAAAGCAAACCAACTCCAGGGATTAGTTGAATGAAAGCGCCAGCTCATGGATGAGCGATCAGAGTGACTAATCGGCACGGAGCGAAATGCCACTCAATTGAAAAGCATAGTAGCTCGACCACCCATCGGGGGAGAATATGAGATTGGGGCAAACAGTCCCGCCGACTATGGCTATGGCTGACAAGGAGCCTAGCCCCTAACCTATTAAGTAAGAAAAGAACAGATGCGCGAGCTGCTCGATTATATACGATCTTGGAATAAAGGGATTGAGAACAACTGCTTTGGCGAAGATTCCATATTTAATTGAATATGAAAAAGAAGCTGCTTGCCCAAGAGGGATGTTGTTGAATAGACGGATTCTTGACCTCCGGCTTCAGGGGAAGGACGAAGAAGAGCTTAGCTTAGTTGATAGGATAGAAGGAGGATTGCTTATATCATATAACCCATACGTAGACGAAAGTAGCATTCAGGCATCGGTGGAAGCGCTAAGCGCAAAAGTGAAGAAGCTTTGAAGCCGATCGAACACAGCGAGAGTAGCGGATTAGCGGCTGATCTTCTACCTGATCTATCTACCATATTGATGTATTAGAGAGACCGAGTTCCTACGAGGGAAGAAAAGATTCACCAGCTCTATCGATTCTCAAATCCCTGTACCTTTGTGAAAGACATCGCATGGAATAGCTTACACGGAAAGGAGCTTGGTACAAGCTCAGATTCAAAATAGAAGTTCCTGAGCTAGAAGGAATGGGATCAGGGGTGGGTAATAGACTGACTGCCAAGGAGCGGAGCAGCTCGACCAGAGGGAGAGGAGTTCAGCTGCTCTAACGGATCTGAGTTCAGCTGCTGTACCAATAAGTGAAAGAAAAGAGCGGACCGCAACTAGACCTGAGAAAACAGCAGCTTTCAGGCATCCTCTCATTGAGGAGGTCTTAGATAGAAGATGAGCCGACAGTAGGACTCTCTTAGAGTGTGGGAGTATAAAAGTAGCAGCAGTTATGGCCCCATACCCATGAGCATTGGCGTGAGCAGCTAAGCTAAGGTCGGAAAGGAAGAATGGGTGGGCTTACAGGCTACCTATTTCCTCAGCCGATAAGAGAATCTGTCTTCAGCACAGATCGAGGCTTGTCGAAGATAAGTATCAAGTCCTCTATCGCTGGACTAGACTAGATTTCGAAGATTGAGGAGTGGCAACTCTCAATGGAATTCCAGAACCAACTCCCAAAAGAAGGGTAGTCAAAGACTACCTCTTTCTCCTGGCCTGGCTGGCTCTCCTACCTGGGATCCCAACTACCATCCATATCCGTTTACCCTACCTGCTATCGACAGTCCTTCCACCTGTTACTCACTCTCCGGAGGGAGATGGATGGATCGTGCTTGTGCTATCAAGCCGAAAAATGACTGCTTTCGAGCGGTATTCACGGAAATGAAAAAGATTGAATGGTTGTAAACAGATTCGCTAGTTGGGTCAATTGGCACTCTTTCACTAGTGATTGTAAGCTAGGTGCCCTTAAATAACAGGAGGGGAAGAAGCTCTAACGGAAGCATCCAATCAACCGGGAATCCCACCTTTCAGATTCTACATCTGCTACTGCTGGAGTGGAGAATGAATCTACTACCTGTGCCAGCAAACAAACAAATACTCAAAATAAGAAAAGGCTAGGTGTCCATGCCACCAACCAACTCCTGAAAGAAAAACAAGAGCTTCCCCGGCAAACCACTAGAAGTTACCCATCGAGTCGAGCAATGATCCAATTGGAGAAGCAAGCTGCTCTTTGTCACCCCATTTCCCTTGGGACCAAGAACAAGCTCCAAAGAAGAAGAAGGACTTATCGCAATCTCAGGTACAGTGGCTAGTTGGAAAGCCTTTCAAGCCAATCTCTTGATTCACATGAATGTGAAACCGTTGCAACCGATCCTGCATACCAATCATCCGCCGCTTACAGTAATGGCACTAAGCCAAGGTTTCTATGGATTCAGTCCTGTGGAAATATATATATATATTAGGGCCATTCAGTTAGTAGTGTCACCGGTCAATCCCTGGGACACTAGCGAGTCCGTCCTTAAAAGCCCTAAAAATGGGGTCCATGAAGCCTTAGATACTCCAAGCCTCAATCTTTATTGTCCTTGAACCTAGACCATGGAAGTATGGTTATAGTCCCATTCCATTAGTGGGATCCATAGCCTACGGGTCTTTCCCCAGCCAGTAAAAGAAGAAGGTTTTCGAGGACTACCCTAAGCCTACAAGTAGGCAGGACTTTTAGTTACAATGTCTAGGTTGGGCAAGCTTGGATGCCCCTACTCCCAACAAGTTGCTGGTCGGGATCGTGAAACTATCGCTGTTTGGTCATAAGGAGAATCGTTCTTATCTTATTAGGTCAGGGGCGGCCGGCCCGGGGGTTACCCGCGATTGGTAATGGCATAACCAGAAGAGGAGTAGGGGAGACAAGGTTACGCGCTGGGTAGCGCAGCGCATCTGTTTCGGGTACAGAGGCGACGAGGGGTGCTAACCCGGCCACCCAACCCAGCAGGTCAGGGGCGGGCCGGCCATAGGTTCGAATCCTGCCACCTTTCTTGTGGATCATCCTGTGGTTACCGGATGATGGGAATAACAAGAAATTATGAAATGAGCACGAAATGTCAATATATGAATTCTTTCATTATTCGTTATTTCCGGGTCTTTTCGTTGCATTCACTTACAACAAGAAACAACCACCAGCGTTTGGTGCAGCACCTGCATTTTGGTGCATTCTTCTTTCTTTCCTTGGTCTTTCGTTCCGTCATATTCCTAATAACTTATCCAATTACAACGTATTAACCGCTAATGCACCTTTCTTTTATCAAATCTCAGGGACATGGTCTAATCATGAGGGTAGTATTTTATCATGGTGTCGGATCCCAAGTTTTTATGGATTCCTTCTTTGTTACCGGGGTCGACCCCAAAGCCATAATGTCTCAAAACGAGGAGGCCATAGAGAAACTTTTTTTTTTTCCTTTGTCTCGAACTTCGTGAAGAACTCCATTCTATCTCTCCCTCGTTACGAACAAAAAAGTGGGGCTGCGCCCCAGTTGTACACTCCCTTCGTTCTACGAACCCTTGTTGATTCTGAACTTCGTTCGCGAAGGAACCGGACTTTTGACGGGCCAGCCCTTTTTTATGCGCCGCTTTACCCTGAAAGGAAAATGAGCTTTGCTCCTCTGGGTGCTAGGCGCTCCCGTGGTTCGCGAGAAGGAAAAAGAAGGACTCATCCTTTGTTGCATCTGGCACGAGATGATAAAGAGAGAGCTTCGTCTATCGATGAACAGCGGATTGACGGAGCTCTTGGCATTGCTTTGTTTTTCTCTCCTTTCCTATCAGCGAGTTCCGATCCTTTTGTTCGAAATTTATTCCTTCGTACCGAACCGCTTGCAGAATCAAATCCTGTTCCACAAGATCCTATATCAGCTATACATCCTCCTTGCATTTATGCCGGAGACGTCGCCAGTGCTATGGGCTTTGGATTATGTAGATCAAAAATGATGAATGGGATTGTGGCACTCCACTCGCCGCCAATGCGGAAGGATGCCGCCGAAAAGAAGGGAACGCTGCTTCGCTCTGCTGGATGCGTCGGATCCCGTATAACAAGCGAGCTTTTTACCCTAAAATTCAAACATGTGGTCGCAAAATGCTATCCTGCTCTATTGTTGCGTAGCAATAGAAGCCTGCTCATGCTGCTTTGGCGGCGCTTTTTCGCCTTCTCTTCGCTCTGGACAGGAGCGCTAGTGGACACGGGGAGGGAGCAGGCGAAGCGTGTCGTTCGTAATGAACAGAAAGATACCACTACTTCGCCTCTTTGTTGGAGCGCCGGCGCGAACACAGTGGTATCTGACCAGGACCAGGAACCCATTCGAATTTGGATCTTGACATGTCGGTGGTTTTTAACCGTGGGCATCTTGCCAGGAAGTTGGTGGGCTCATCATGAATTAGGTCGGGGTGGCTGGTGGTTTCGGGATCCCGTAGAAAATGCTTCTTTTATGCCTTGGGTATTAGCCACAGCTCGTATTCATTCCGTAATTCTACCCCTTCTTCATTCTTGGATCTCGTTTCTGAATATTGTGACTCTTCCATGCTGTGTCTCAGGAACCTTTTCAATACGGTCCGGATTGCTAGCTTCCGTTCATAGTTTTGCTACAGATGATACACGAGGAATCTTTTTATGGCGGTTCTTCCTTCTAATGACCGGCATATCTATGATTCTTTTTTCCCAGATGAAGCAGCAGGCATCGGTCCGTAGAACTTATCAAAAAGAGATGGTTGTGGCGCGAAGTACTCTTGTGCACCTCCGTCACTCGGCTCGCGCGCAACCCCGCCCCGTTATGTTATGGAAGAATTTCACTTATTGCCGGGCTGGTTATTCAGAGCCAGCAATTGGTTGCCGGATTTCGTCCCGCAACTAGAAGAAGATCGCTTCGGGGGTCACTGTGGCGTGGCTGAATGTAGAGCAGTCCGCCCGCGTTTGATCAGCAGAATAAGGCCTACGAGCTCTCTGTTTTATGGCAGAGATCTCTCCACACCAAGGAACCGAATCACAATGGATCGAAGCCCTCCTTTTCCTTCCAATTAGTGAAATTCTTTCTCTTTCTTACTTGGGAAATTGTGGTCGACCCCGACTAGATGACCTGGGCCTGAAGAAGGACAGGCCTTGTGACTTATCTAGTCAGACATGAAGTAGAATCGACTGGAGGCGTGATTATTCTTCCGAGCCACTTATACAGTACAGAAAATATCCTCTAATGTTGTCTAAGTGCCTTTGGCCTTCCACTCTTTTTGTGAAGTACTTGGCTGAAAGACCTCGCTCTTTGCTGGGTGGGTGGTCCTTTTCTTTGACGTCAATCGTTTGGCTTACTTGAGAGGCGCTATTTTTCTTTTGAGGTGAATGGGTCGTTCTCTTACTTGACCATGGCATCGCCAACATGAGTCTGTGTTCGGTGGTTGAGAAGCTGCTCTTAGTTAGAGTAGGCTCCTACCCATCAATTGTTATGGCAGTCCAGTCAAGGTTGAGCAGTATCTTTCACTGGGGCTATCTGAGGTTCCCTTACTTACTAAAGTTCTACAAGGTGTAATGTTCGGAGATTCGGGAATGAAAGACTGATTTCTAAGGATTTGGAGCCTCACCTCTTCCGTAAAGGCAGGTAGCATAGGTGTCCGTGGATTCTTCGGCTAGGCGTCCATCCACTCCATCCGCATTATCCGTTGAAATACCATCCGAGGAGAGTGCACTACCAACAACAGCAGGCGGGGTTTAAAGGGAACCCCAGGGGTTTTTTGAAACCCGATTTCCGGTTGAGGGCGAGGCACCCAATGTGGACAGTGAATGACAACCCTCGCTCTTTTCGTGAAGACTGGATGCTCTCTATATTTGAAGATGTTCAATCTTTCTCAACTGAAATAAGAGAGGTGTAATGATTGTTGTCTTAGATGCTCCTTTGATGGCCTTCTTAAAGAATACCTCATTCTCTTATTCCTCAAAAAGTGTACTAAGAGAGTAATCATAGGAGGGTCGATCCCTATCATCCTTTGTTGCGCAATCTCTATAGTTAGTTCTCTTACTTCTTGACTAGTAGTGGAGTTGAATACTTCCCTCGTTGTTTTAGTTAGATATAGAGTAGCTAATTCTTTAGCTCTGATAGTGAATATTCCTTCATCATGTTATAATATGAATGGGAGCCTGAAATCATCATAGCTACTATCGAACCTCAGCCTTATTACTATACCCGCGTAGTTGATATCTATTAACATAACTCAATCCATTACAACAGATTAACATATACACCCTCCGGCGATACGGATTCCGCTAGTGCAATACATAAGATAATGGATGCTATAAAAGTAGAAAGGGTTAGTACCTTAGCTCTACGGCTATTTAACCCGAGCGGATCATAAGATATATGCTCATCAATAATCTCTCTGACCATATTCTTAGTAGGTTCACCGCAAGAGCATGGGGTTACAACATCAGGGTGAACACTACATATATGATTAACAAACGTATCGCGAAAGAGTTTTAGTATAAGACCTGGATCATGTAAGTACACTGATATAGGTATATTCAGCAAAGGGTCGGGCGCAACAGCCCACCAAACCGAAAATCCGATCATACCACA
Organism: Styphnolobium japonicum; assembly: GCA_023212625.1. Taxonomy (NCBI): domain Eukaryota; kingdom Viridiplantae; phylum Streptophyta; class Magnoliopsida; order Fabales; family Fabaceae; genus Styphnolobium; species Styphnolobium japonicum. Next base: position 36,722 of record JALBWW010000015.1, read on the forward strand.
AAAGCATAAAATAAATCGCATGTCCCGCATATAAGAATATCGGATTGCTTCCCTCAAACCGAACGATTTGATGTTTCACTGAAAATACATCCCCAACCCTGCTAATATAAGAAATTTGGAGAGCAGAGCAACCCTTTAACTAAGGCTAGTTTTTCTTTATATATAAGGGGAATCCAATTCAATAAATAATATATGGCTATCCATCCATTATTATGAAAAACAAGATGCCTGTTTCCAGAAGAGAACATCTTTCGAACCTCATGTAACATAGTTTCAGTATTATTATGAGGCTGTCTGTGACCCCTAAATGGGCAGAGCAGTTTATTACCAAGTATGTCGTTTTGAACTCGTAACCAGGCTGGTGGAAACACATGATTATCATCAACACTACTAGATGTTCTATCAGCTAAAGTCATTTTCCTTACAATGGGTATTCTATTTGTGAGATGATAAAATAATGATATCATGATACTATTTCTTACTATATTCTTCCTTATATTTTTCAATATGAATTGATCCATCACTGCTAACACGCACTTGTTCTCCATAATAAATAATAAGAAGTAATGGGAGTCTTTCCCCTCTCAACAGATAGGATATCAGCATCCAAATCAAGTTGATCTAATAAACTTTGAAACTTCTCTTCACTGAAGAACGTCTCATGACCATAATAATCAATTACTTGATGAGTAATAATATAAAGTTCGTGGTTATATCGTTTATAAAAAATACCAGGAAACATTTTAGAGAACTCACTATCGAGTTCGACTAAGGAGAAATTTAGTAATACAGGAGCGATTACACCTACAGGTGGTATCCTAATGTCTAACACAGAAGACAGATCATAACCATCTGCACAAATAATAGGTATATACAAATAATTTTTTTATAAGTAAAATAAAAAATGGGTTTATTTTTAACAACAGGTCTAAGTTTACTTAACAGATGAGTCTTGGATACTGAATTCATCGAGAATGAGAAATTCACTTGATCTAATTTATCAACATTACTACTTTCAACTATTGATTTCACAAAATTGGAACGCTTCTCTTTAAAACCAGGAGAGTCTTCCCAATTGAAAACATGTTCACTTACAAAATGCTGATTTAACATGCGACCAAGAGCCATTAATACAAGTCTATCCTCCTTATCAGCCTCAATAGCTAAATCTATATTAGGATTACATTGTGGTTTAAAGGCGATGGCATGATGAGGTATATTATTACCGTCTAAGTAACAATACAGCTTTAGAGGAGATAAAGAGTAATTATCACTCATAATTTTCTCTTTAATAAAATCTCCATCTCGTTAAAATCTAAATCGTAAAAATCAGAGTACTCCCTAAACATATTTTCTATTGTATAACATAGTGCTTCTAACTAACATGTATTTTTTCTCGTGAAATTGACAGCTACACGGATTCACCACTACTTATGACTTCTTACTCCTGCTCCTAGACAAACTAAGAAGCAAGGAAAGAGGAACTATATATATAAGATATAAGATCTTTTATCCGCTACAACTCTAACTCCTAACTCAGGAACTACCTAGCTACCTTAGGGCGGATTGCCGAAGAGAAGAACAGCTCCAAGGCAAAGAAATGAAGCAAGACAAACTGAAGGACAGACAGAGCCAAGCTCAATTCATTGTTACAGGGTGCCACGCGCTGATAAAAGCACAAGAGGCACAAAGCAGCAAGGATGAGGAAAGGACAAGAACGAGAACATCGAAGCAAAATGAGATATATAGTAATCTTAATTATAGTAATATTAATTGCTCTTTTTCTTTCTGTCTTTCTTCTCCTGTTGCTTCTTACTATACTTTTTTCCCTAATAGGCTGTTAGCAATAAGAAGAATAGGCTGCCTCCGCTCCAGCTTGCTCTACCACCTATGCAATCACAGCTCAGTCATTGACTGGCGAACTCAAATGGATAGCTGCTGGGAGAATTGCGACTGATGAATCGCGATCAGCCGCTGATTCCCTTGCCGTTAGATCCGTGCCTCAAGACTCTGCTACTGGGACTCGGTCGGAAGAATCTACTGCAGCCATCTCTACCCACCTTTATGAATTCTAACCTCAACCAGCCATGACAAGGCTGAATTTCTTAGAACCCGTTGTTGTTTAGAAAGACCGGGAGCTGGGAAAGACGCTCACTCATACTGACAGAAGGCATTTTAAAGATAGCGGACAAGCAGAAGAACAAATACACTGGTTGGTAGCGCTAACGACCTCCATAGCATAAGGGGGGGAAGTGGACGTTTCTTCTGATCAATCAAGTGCCCTTCCCTGGGAGGGTGAGAATAACTAGTATTGGTTCTGTTTCTTTCATTGAAAAAGAAATGTTTTGGAATAATATAGTATAGTGTTTAAGCTGCGTTTACTACAAATGGGCTGAGCCCGGATCTCATTAGCTTGGCCCCAACCAGAGGGACTAGAAGGGGGAAATAGCCAGGCGCCAGAGAACCAAGCTCGCTCTCACTACTTATGGATAGACGTGGGTAGGATAATAGGCTGGCCTCCCGTTGAAGAAAAAACACTCTCGACGAGCCTTGACCGGGCGGGGTAGGCAGAAGTTGATCCGGTAGATCGACTAGCAGTTTCAGCTACTGCTCGTGATAATGATTTTGCTTATTCTCTTCTCACAACGTGCCTAGCTATTATGTTCTGACTCATGCATTTGCCGGTAAAGCACGTCCAAAGTGATGCGCGCTTCCATAGAAAAGAAAGAAGGACGCCCGCCTTCAACTCATCATATGGCTATGCTTATGCGCGAGAACTTGTGTACATACAATCATGAAAGAAAAGAGCATTTCGAGATGTAAAAAAACACTTACAATGAAAGTAAATACTCCGGAACCGGGGAAGCTAAGGTAGCCCAACTTCTTTCTATTTTAGTATAATTAGAACGGAGTCTCAGTAAACCGCGCTAAAGCCCACCCTCTAGCCCTAAAGGCTTTTCCCAGATTCATCTAATTTGATTCTCTTTCTTACCTTTTACCTGCAGCAAAGAGCTCTTAGTCTACCCGAAGGAAAGTCAAGAGGAGAAAGCAATCCAGTCAGAGAGATAAGGCGGCTGTGAACTAGGATAGGAAAGGATTCACTCTTTGCCTGTCTGGTCTACCTGATTGGGAGGTAGCTAGTCTATTCAATCAGGTAGCTATCCCATCCCTAACATTCAAGGTGGTTGGTACTGGCTCAGTTTCACAGTGATCTTCTTTCTCACAGCAACCACCTTTCCTTTCTTTCTGGCTTGTCATGTTCTTTTACTTGATTGAATTAGCAGTGATAGGTTAGCTACTGGTAGATGGGAATCCTACTCCGACATCGGGTCTAGTTTTCCGGACAGTCACTCTTCAGGCTAGATCCGATCCGCAGGTATCCAAGCCTTTGACAGCAGAAGGAAGATCACCACCATTCTCAGCAGTTTACTGACTTGGCAGTGACTCATTTCCTTGCTCGGTCAATCCTGTAAAACGTGCAATCCTGTCTTTCACTAATGCCACTAGGCCCAATCTCCGGAACTTGGCAGCAGGTAACAAGTCGGCAATCTGTCTTACTAATGGAATTGTGTGTTCTTACAGTGATCCAATCAATCGGGAGTGGATGCCAGGCAAGGTAAGCATGCCACTAGCTTTCTGACTAAAAAGGGAGAATGGCGTTAATTCATTGACTCAAAGTTCTTATCCAGCGAAGGTTCTCTTAATCAATTCTCTTTGAGGATTTGCCACCATCCATGAAGTGTCTGGTTCGATAGGACCAGGGTAACTCGAAGCCAAGGTAAGCTAATAGGAGAGGAGGATACGCCTCATCTCTCCATGCTTTGGGAGGAAATCCATAACTGGAGGAATGAATCCCCTTTTAAGAGACATGATTGTCATCGACCGGTTGCAGATGGGGAGAAAGCAAGATAAAGCGAGATAATTTCTGGCGGATTTCATGATTCCACTACTAATGAAGATTTCCCTTAGCTACGGAACCTTCGGGACAAAGAATCATACTAGTTCACCTCTTTTTTCTAAGTCAGGGCCTTCGTAACTTGACTCCACAGGGGAAGCCCTTATAAGCCTATCTCTGGATCAAACCCACCCCCGAGCCCTATAGCAATAGACTGTTGGTTAGGCACTCGATAACAGGGGCAGGGAAGGGAGCTGCCGATCCGAGAATCTCTTGATGGCAAGCAAGCATCAAAGGAAAGAGAAGCGGAGGAGAGAACCCGCTAAAGAGCTTCCTACAGGCCAGACTTCCGATCTGGGCATACTTTTCCAAGACCCGCTCTTGGAGGATCATCATAAACTTGAAAGACAGGTGCAATTGCAGGTGGAATATCACCGGTTATCAGCTCTTGGGGGAAGCAGGAAGTTCCTAGAGGTGGGCGAGGACCCTACCCGTACCCGTCCAAGCAATCAATGGCGGGCCAATCAAGCATTGAACTATCATCAGCGGGTGAGAATGCTCGCTCGGGAATAGAATCATTTTCTCAGGATTTGGGTTTACTAGATAGATAAGCTCAACAAAATGGTAAGGTTTCCCTGCTCCTTCATTATCGGCTTGGGCTGACCGCAAAGGCATAACCACTACCGGCAGCAGAGATAGAGGCGTAGGTAAAAAAATTGTATCTATATGATATAGATACGAATCAAGTAGTAGCAATCCTTGTTACATATCTTTAATATAGAAAAAAATATATTGCTAAAAAACCTTTTGATGTGCCTGAAGCACCCGTAGAAGAAGCAACGGTAGCATCAGTAGTTTCACCACCACCATGAAATCAATGCATATACAAATGCCAACAAAGGAAGGAGCAAAGGTTTCCAAACGAGAGGCCATATTCAAATACATACCCATATCCAGTCCAAGATCAAAGAGAGCCTGCTGGATATTGAGATCGAGCAGTTTCCCTACCCGCAGAACTTTGTAGAGCGAAGACAGAGCCAGTGCTAGCTGCATCTCTTACAGATCCGAAAGTAAAGTAAAATCGATATCCAGCGTCAGATCCACCAAGGGCATAGACGAGAGTAGAGGAAGCGCCCAAGCCACATCACAGCCAACAGCATCAGAAGACTTTTTTCGCGGCTTCCTTACTTAACTTGTAAGAATCACACACCTTCTGTAATTACTATTGAACCTTATTTGCGTACCAAAATTACATACATATATAGAAGTCAATCCAGGAATAGGAAAGACGAATCAAAGTGCGAAGAAGACATGACTGGAGTGTGTTGGTTTGTGATCCAAGTAGATGTGCTTCACACATGCCAGTTTAACTAGTTAATGAAATCGAAGAAGATAAACGATTGGCTGAAGCTACATCAATGATCACAGCATCTGAGGAAGCTCAATTCCATTCCTATCAGTCAGTTTAGATATCATTTGACTTGGAAATTCCATTTCATGCCCAAACTCATCCAAAGATTCCTCCCGTCTTGGGATTTCTCCCTGCAGCTCCATCTCAGGAAGCTTCAATCCGATCTGATGTTTAGGAGAGACTTCTAGCCTCAAAGCTGATCCTACATGGGTTACCGCGTTCGTCTTTTCCCTTAAAAAACCTCAGGTAGTGTTGAATTGGCCAAAAGTGCCTAATAACGTTAGAATCCTCCGGCGTCATCGCACACATATTGGTCTTTGTACCGGGGTAGCTCAAATCAAGAGGAAGAGCTTGAACTAAGAAGATTCAGATTTGTCAACTCCTCTTCCTTGAGAGAAGAAGGAGTGCCGTCTCCGGACATAGAAAGTAGGCAATCACTTACCTTTCGTTAGCGGTCTAGGTTTCAGTCATAGTTTCTGGTATCGACACAGACAGTGGGAAATCTCTATACGATTGAAGTCAGTGTGCAAGACAAAGTCTAGTTTTGACTTGGAGTTCCTCTTGTATAATAAAATAAAATAAAATAAAATGAATTCCACAGTCGTAGGTACTCCATTCAAAGAGTCGTCAGTTACCAGTCCACCTCTACCTTTTCGTCTTAGTCACTCCCTGAGCTAAAGTGAAGCTAAGCATTGGGAAAAAAAACCTGCGTTCTAAGTATTTCTGTATTTCTGGAAAAGCTCAGCAGAGACTGTCATTGACAAGAGTGAAACTAAACCGACATTGTTCTCTTCCATTTCATTACGTTTGGCTGGCAATAGCGCTAGCCAGCAAGCAAGGCTGCGACGAATGCTGTCAAGAGTTTAGTTACCAGTTCCTTCTATAGTTCAGCTGTGTACGGGACTCAGTAAACTGATTCGGAAGAGTCTGCCCCTTCCTCTTCTGGTTAATGCCTCTCTGAAGATCTGTTTAGGGTGGGAAAAGAGGATGAAGCCACTTTTGCAGCTCTGCCCGCTATAGAAAAAGAAAAACGAAAACTCGAATAGTTGTCTGATAAAGGAAGAAAGGCAAGGATATTCAACAAAGCAGGCCTGATTCTCCCACCTAGCTCAAAAAGTGGGAGTTAAGCTAGCATAAACACCCAGCTATTCCATTCAATAACTCTTGACGATAGTAGAGGACCCTCCGACCGCCCTCTTTTCCATTCCTGGGGTTGTTGGTTTGCTTAAGAGCGGTTCGTTCCAAATTTCTATCGTCAAATAACATATCTAAGGGCTCAGACGATGTTCTCTTGTCCCCTCGGGAAAGCGGTTTCACTCGTTGAATATTTTTCTTAAAAGAATTTGCTCTATTATATCGCTCCATATCCTAAAAAATAAATCCTTACCGATGGGACTCTGACTTCCTTTCCCATTGGATCGACTCTCGAACGTAAGGGGTGGAGAAGAAGGTTTTTTGCGGATGATTCCATTGCTGGGACTGGGTATCCATCCCATCTATCCGCTGGCTAATAAGAAGGGAGAATCAATCCACTAGTCGCCTAGACACCTCAGATCAATATTAAGACTCTTCTCCATTTTCATATTTCAACATAGTACCGTCATAGAGCAGTCGACTAGAAAGCCTGACGGAAAAAAGCGCATACCATTAATAAGCATTAAACACATAACACAATGAAAAACATACTTGCTTGCCCCATTAGCATGCGGTGAAGTCCTTCATTGCATACGAAATCGAAAGAAGACTAAAAAAAGTGTAGACATCTGCTGGCCAAGGCCCGTGCCCCGTATATCATCAAAGGAACTTTCTCAATTGAATTAGTCAGGCGGAATGCCGAGATGCGAGACTTCTCATTCAGAGAGAATCCCAGGTCCTATCGAACCAGCTATGAAACTTATCATCGAGATCTTGCTTCCACATATCATACTTTTCAAACTTTGTAATGCTAGAAGTACTGATCATTAGTGAGATGCTTTCCAGCGGGAAATTCCCCGGGAAGGAGCGGTCGGGGTGGGGAAAAAGCACTCATGGAACTACTTTTTGAAGAGCTAATTTGCGCACCTGAAAGGTCGGGTTTCAGTATCTCAAACGAAACTAACTATATGATGTTTTTGATCCCATATTGTTCATCCGTTTACGTAGAGGCGAAAAGTGTCTTTCAAGAGGGATATTCGTACACAGAAATAGTAAATCTTTATCAAAGAAATCTGGACTAGCTCAAAAAGGTGTAATTCCATGTTGGTTCGGTTCCTCCACCAGATTGGTCAAAAAGACACCTAAAAAACGGGAGTTAACAACCGCCCTATCCATCCGCGCGGCGCGCTGGCAGGTAGGGGCTTATCTATGTGATTCGCTACGCTTCGCTTGTTTCTATATGATAATATGCACCTTGGTTGGTTGCTGCGCTCCCTGCGGGTAATAGCAAGAGAGCGAGTTCGACTCGCGAACGATCAGCAAGTGAAGGACCGATCCTTTTGCGCCAGTACTGTTGCGAGACTGGTACTTGGCGGCTCACGAGCAACATATAGACTAAGGTTGCCCATCACTCCCTCGCTCTTTTTTGAAGGCCCTTTCCATTCTCTTTCGTCTATGGTTCCTCCATAAGAAGACTGAACGCCCAGCTTCGCAGAGCAGCCCTACCCCCAGCCCACAGCATACATAGTGTGGAATCTGGATTGTTTCATCGAGCACCATTTCTTTTAGATAGAAAGGTGTTCTGTCTTTTGTTGTAAGGTAAAAGGAACCACTTCATAAGTCCCCTTTCAATACCGGGAAGCGGATTCTGGATGATACTTGTGCAGGCTATGCCGGAGCTTTTGCGCTACTTATGAGGTACGGTGACTTGGAGGCCTTTGTAGGATTAAGGATTAATGAAAATGTTCTATTTTCCATCGGAAAAACCTTTAGGTTCATCTTCCTCATGGGCCCTATTTGACTCATCCCATTCTCATTCAGTACAGTGCGAGAGATATTTGCACTGCGGGGACTTTTAGGGAACAGTTCTTGGGGATGATACAACTTATAGTCACTTTACAATGAAATCCGCTTGTTCCATTTCAGTGATGATGCAAGGAAAGGAGACAGCGCGTATCAATGATGTGTTGTATCTACTAAAGTAGAAGAGGAGTATTTTTTCAGTAGCGAAGATGAGGACTCAAGGTTGAGTTCGAAGAAATGCCAGATTAAGGACAGGGCAATGAACTATGAGACTCTAGCCAGAGGATTCAAACATGAAGGAATATACATCTTCGAGGGAAAGTCTATGGAGGCTCAGGCAAATCAAATAGGTACGGAGCCTAATCTTTTATGGTATTACAGATTTTGGGGGTCATCTTAACTTCAACAGCTTAGTGAAGTTAAGTAATAAGACTTGGTTAGGGGTCTACCTCATTTATCACCGCACTCCTCAACGTGCGAAGGGTGTATGCTAGGGTTCCTGGTATAAGAAAGAAAGTAGAGCTAGGCAAGGTCTTCTGTGAGTGAACGAGATGAGGATCGAGGCAGTTCAGTTCTCCCAGGGGAGTTGCTTTCAAAAACCTTCTTCTCGCGGGTTGGCTTTCCAAAAAACCTATTCCTGAGCTCCCAACCATTCCTGTATCTGTTCTGTCTGTAACTGTGTGAAACGGTGTGCCTATAAATTATGTTATGTAAATCTCTCTTTCTTCCCTTGCCTTTGAGCTCGCTCAGGTGAAGGTACAGGCAGGGGAGTGAGGGGCATCGGCATCTGTAGCAGGCGGTAGTAAGCTTACATTCCAGTTTTTGTTCAAAAATGGAATTATTTGTAAGCAAGCAAGAAAAGGCTAAAGCCCTTTATATAGGGGGCACGTTAGCGCTTTACAAATAGAATAAGAATTTTTCAGCTGGATCCAGAACGAATAGGAGATCTATCAGTACGCCATCCGCTCCATATCTTTCGTAGTTTAGGAACTCGTCCATCCACGGGACACCTTTCGTAGTGAGGGAACTCCTCTGTTTTTAGCTTGACGAGCTACTTTTGTTTCCGAAAAACAAACGCATAAACCCCGGGATTTTCGTAAAAGAGGGACGAGTGGTAGGAGCCGAAAAAGAGTAGTGCCGTGCCGGTTCAGTGAAGTCAAGTCTTTACGTCTATAGGGGCTCCCTGACGATCCCGAACTTTCAAAAAGTGATGGGTATGTTTTGTTTATTGGCACTCTCTTTCTTTGTTATGCCAACCTAAAAGAGCGATTGAGAGTGGATTTCAGGTTCGATAGTGTCGAGAAGGTATTAGCCCCCGGTGACCGTACTTTCGTAAAAGCACCATTGGGCGGTGCTTCCTCTCTTTTTTCTGGAACCTCGAACAAAAAATCGATCTCGCCATTCGACTAAGAGTTCCGAATCGAAAAAGTAAACTGAACTTGACTTAAGACGAAGGAACCGAGTGCCGAAAAACCGGTTTCTTAAGGTAGCTTGCTCTTAGAGTATTATGAAAAGGCTTCAAACTACTAGTAATTAATTAAGACTACTATAAAAGAAAAGTCAGGAAGTCCTTTTCTTGACTTGGCCTGCGTGCATTATACCTACTCCCTTTTAAAAGAACTGGATTTCAATCTCAACAAAGAAAAAGAAATGAAAGCGTAACTCTTTGTTGTCCTCTGACTCTTTTAGCCTGCCTTGTGGAGGTCTCTCGGGTGTCTACGGCGGATCCGATCCGTCTCGTGATGAAGAGAAGTCTTTTCCGATCTTCCACTAAGAAAGGTATCGTCACGACAACAAAATTTGCCCGGTAAACTAGTCGGGGCTCCCCATGGTTTAGTAAAAGGGAGGGGAGAATGTCTCTTCATCCGGGGGTTCATTTCATTCATTATGAACTAAAAAGTGTAAGGCTGATTAGTGAGGTCTTAAAAACTTCATACAATGAATGATCAGCCATTCCATTTGTGCTTTCAGCAAGTAGGCGACGCGAATCTATGGTTTCTATGTTTCAATCGGGTACCAATTGCTTGGATGCGTTTGAAAGCCTCGAGATGACTTGCAGAAAAAATGCTTTCTAGGTTTGTATTGTGTCTCCGTAACGGTCCATTTATTGATGGGCGAACGACGGGGATTGAACCCGCGCGTGGTGGATTCACAATCCACTGCCTTGATCCACTTGGCTACATCCGCCCCTACCCCCGCACAGGTTTTAGTCTCTATCTACGATCAGATTCTTTCTGAACCCCCCCTATGACCGCTATCAAAGAGAAGCTTTTTCCTATACTATAACTATAGTAGCAAGTCTATTTCTTGTTTTTTGGAATTAGGGGAAGCAAAGCTTCAAACAAAGAGGTTGGGCTGTTCACTTCATTGATTTGACTTCACTTTACTTAAGATTCAAGATAGGGGCCGGGCGGGCAGTGAAGGCTCGTTTAGTAGACAGCAAGCTCCGCTTTTTGAAGCGAGCCCCCATCAGAGAAAGCCATTGCACGCTAGCCTCTTGTATAGGGTTCCAAACCTGCGCACCCCTAAACTACAAGCTTTGAAGCCCCTACTTTATGGATTGTTGGGATATTCGAAGAAGCCCCTTTCTACAAACCTTTCTAGAATATATTAAGGGAAGCTCTTCGAGCTTTCTTCGCATGCTTGAGCGCATTTTTCCCCTTTCTATTAGTAAGGTTGTCAAAAGGTAGGTTTCTTACTTAGTGCTTGTGCTAAGGTTTGGCTCGACCAAAACAAGCAACGGACTGAGCGCGCTAGCTAGAAAGCCGTTGCGCTAACGCGCATCCGTTTTCTTGCTGGGAGAGGAACGAACTTTCTCAAAGTCAAGTTTCTCGCTTCTTGCTTTAGAAAGATTGCAGGGGCGCGTTAGCGCCCTTCCTTCAGCCGGCTCCGCCCTATCTATCTATTCATCTCTTTTTCAAATGGATATTTAGGGATCTCTCTTGTTCATAGATCTTGAAACCAGATCAATATCCATTTCTCAATATATCTTTCTATCTATCGATAGATAGATATAGATCTCTATCTGGATCTATCTCCATATCTAAATATGAAAGAACCAACACTTAAAGGGCGTAACCAACGGAAGGTTCTCACCCTGTCCCCGACATTGTTCTCCGACGATGCCCCCTGGGCGAAAGGGGCCACCATTCTCTTTCTTTCTTCAATCGTTCCGATCAGGACAAGTGGGTTGGTTTCGTCCTTCTATCTACGCAATTCTCTGTCTTCGTTCGTGATCATGTTGGGCGAAAGGTAGTTAGTTGTAGAGGAGCGGCTGTGAAACGGCGATTCTCCCCTTTCCATTGAAGTAGGGAGGGCCTCCTTCCCCACCATTCCGGCCTATTATTGATAGGGATTTTACCGATGCTGAAGGCTTACCAAGCCACCCACTTGAGAAGCTAGTCGCCAGAAAGAAGCGGCGAGGACGCGAAGCTGTCTACGAAGCTTCCCTCCCCCCTGTAGTCGAAGTACTCGGCGCTACTTTGATTCAAAAGGTAACCGACGGTTCCCGACTTTCTCCGGTTTCCGCAACCGTAATCATTTGTCACTCCGTTCATCCATAAACCTTTTTTTTTTTCAATAGCGGTACGCTCTAAAAAAAGTCAAGGATAAGCTTGCATTCTAGAAGCGGTAGCTTCCCGCCTCCTTCATTTCTACTGCCTCCTTCGGTGAGAAGTTCCCTTCCCTTTTCTAAAATGCCCGATTGGTCTGCCTCAGCAAATGTACAAAGTGGACCGCTGTTTGGCTGACCCTCTTCTTCCCATTCGGGTTGGGTTGACCCAGAAGTCAAGTAAGAAGGAATGGAACCACTGGAGAGTCGTCCGCAGTTCACACTTGGGCAAAGACGACTGACTTTGTTTGGAAGCGGAACACGAACCGATTTCCGCTATTCCGGGTTCTTATTGAGCGTAGCGAAATCAAGGTTTATGAGAAAGTCAGCGAAGTTTCTAGGGTGTTCTACCTTTGCGTAGTCTCGGTCCACAGTGGAAGGCTCCGTACCGACGCCTCACTACTACTTAATTAATGGCTAAGCGATTTCATAACCTGAGCTTTCCTTAACCAGCTGACCTTACTTCGTAACCTTAACGTACTTTCTTTCTTACTATATCATAGGCCTTCGCCACTTCAAACGGGCGCTTCGCCCTTTCTTTTTTGAATTCGAAAAAAACGGGGCCTTACTTATTCTGTTCAGGGAGGATGAAAGACAAAGAAAGGGATCAGGGGGCTTATTGATCGGAGAAAGGGAAGGGGCTTATTGGACCTAACTGAGAAGGAGACAGAAAGGGATCACCTGACCTTATCTTGAGTGAGAGAGGCAAGTCGCAAGGCAAAAGCTTAGTCGTTTTCAAGTCTGAGGGTGAACGAACGGGATTTCTATTTCATTCAGAGCCTGGCCAGTGACAGAAATAAATACATTGACAGAAGGAGTCACCGACCGGAATGACATGTATCCGAAGTCCTCTCCACCGGATACTGCCCTAAAACAATCCTAAGCTTCAAGCTCATCCAGAAAGACCCCAAGCCCACTAGCGGACTACTGATCTAGGGAAGACGAAACTCGTGCATGTGAAAAGAAAGGGTGGATTCCCTTTCGTAACTCAATAGGTGATTTGCAGCAGCTACACCAGGGGAAGAGTGGGCATCTATTTATCTATTATTTTCTCTTTTACTTCGGATTGAGACTTGAAGCTTTAGCCTGAAGGAAGACAAGATCAGGAACCCAAACCCACTGTTTTGTGCCACGCGGTTGAGCTTTCTCCTTTCCCACTGTTACTTCCATTCTAGTTTTCTAATAGAGGGAAAGCCGCTCTCCTTTATTGGAGGGTATGCCTTTACTTGTCGTTAGGAGAAGTAGCTTCTAAGGTATCATCTTGTAGTTCTAGGATTGGTTTCTGTCTTGCCTAGTAAGGCTGGTAAGTGAAGTATTGTCTAGTTCTTCGAGATTCTCTTTTGAAGAGGCATTTGTTCTTGGACGATGAAAAAAACTTTGATAGACCAGAGGTGTAATGTAAGCAAAGCACCGCGAAGTGTGATTTCGTACTAAACGAAAGGACTTGACGCCTTGAACACGCTTTCTATAAACAAAAAAAAGAGGCGAGTCCGATTGCTTCGTAAGTGAATAGGGGTGAGTTTAGCTAATGAATTGGTCTTTTGAGTTGTCGTTTTGAGTGGTGGTATAAATAGGGGGCGCCCCATTGCCTTATTTTTTAGTTCTTTTTTTCCGTTTTCTCGCTAACCGAAGATGAATGGAGGGTGCAGAGGCGCAGGAAAGGGTGTGGTTGTTTACGCATCCAAAAGTGGAACTTGCTGTTCCAGAGGTGCTTGTACCCGATCTTGACGGCACTGGTAGTGAGATGCACTTTCTTTTCTCTCTTGTACATGGCTTGTGGCATTGTAGTCTTTTCCTGCCTTTGACTTTTTTTTATGATGAATTAGTCACCTTAGCTTTCATAAGCAGCCCTTCTGGTGAACCGGTTGAGAAGTAGGCCTTGTTAGCTGCCCCCGCCAACTAGAGATCCTCAGAAGCGAACCGAGGAGGAGGCCATCTCAGTGATGATTTGATCTCCTTTTCTGACCTATGCTTGGATGTCATCATCTTACCTTGGGTACACGACCATTAGTTACCTCTGTGTAGTCTGTACGTAACTCTTCATCACAGTGAGTGCTTTCCGTCTCTTACTTAGAACGGTGTTATTGGCTTTCTCCCTCTAGGTGAAGTAAGACTGCTTTTCATTTTTCAAATCATTCAATCAACCAACCTACTTTTTTTGTTTTTTTATTGCGCACTCAACCATCCGCTCTGGACGAAGCTCGCGCTCGGCCCCTCGGTGACCTTTTCTGTTTCGTTAAGGAGACTTGGAAACCATCGTTGACATTTAGGTGAGAATAGAGTGAGGGTGATAAGCTAAAGCCTATCATTCTATTATAAATATATTTCATTGGCCGGTAAAAAGGATAGAGTAAAAAAGGGGAGAAACCTCTCAACCAGTGGGTTGGTGCCAGACACATCCATCTTATTGTCACCTACATTCCCGTCTTGCTTACCTTCTGCATTGGCTGATGGAGATTGTAATCCCGGATGAATGGAACTTTCGCCGCTTTCCCAACCAGAATAGAATGCAGCTCGATCCGGCTGAAAACCTTGAATCTGATACTAATGCCTTTGTTGGTTGGGCCTTTGCCTTTGATGCCTCACCACTTTCAGATTCAAGTGCTAGTTTTCTTACAATGTCGATCGGGAAGGATAGAGCATCCTTTCCCCGGCCTGGGTAAGAGTCAGAAGTCAGGCCTGTGTCTATGTCTATCCATCTTATAATCCGAATCCAAGCTATACCTCCTAGCCTGTTCTGTCGGTGAAAAGTGCTAAATCCGTGTAATGAGAGAAGGCTCTTTCTTTTCTACTCGTTGTAGAGTATGTCATTACTGGTCTTTCTTTGGCTTTAGCTATTCAGGAAGATTTCCCCCAAGTTTCAAATTTGCTATTTTACTAGATCGAGATGCTTAGTAACTCGAAAGATAGGACTTTCTCTCTTCTACTTCGTCTAAAGCCTGTGCTGACTGTGTCGCTACTGCAAGGGAGAAATGCTCAGAATCTAGTGACAATATGGGAGTTGTTCCTTTTGTATACCTTAGGGTATAAAGGTAAGATCTCTCACGTGTCACTATTAATAAGGAGCACCTGAAGGTAACCCGATCAGAATCCTAATCCGAAGCTTGTCCGTATGAGTGGTATGGGTAAACCCAAGTCTTACGATTAGTACTTTTACCAATGTCTGGTGTTTGGAAAACCTTTTCGTAAGCCAATGGAGCGGGGAAGAAATTCCTTTATCTTTCCTCTTTCAACGAAAATGCGCACCCTAAGCTCGCGGGTTGGGTACACAGAAAGACAAAGGCTTGACGACCTACCTAATTAGCTAGACGAACTTCCCGATACAGGCTTCCCCCAGTCCCAGGTCTGAAGCCGGACATTGATTGACTCATTGATTCCGAGATAGGCTCCTGCTCAAAGCAAAGCCAGGCTTTAAAGACCGAGCGAAAGGCCCCTTCATCCCCGCGCAATTCAGCTCTTCTGTAAGGGTAAGGAACCACCACTAGATTCTGGCTTTAAGGCTGAATTGGCATTGTGCTGCCAGAGGACAGCGAATGTACTAGAGTAGCTTCCAACCCCTGCTTAGAAAACAAGAATAAAGGATTAAGAGAAGAGCATATAGAGGAAGGTTGGATGTAATTCAAGTACAGAAATACGGACATGAGCCCCCACAAACAAGCTCTCAGGCAAAAAGAATTGGAAATAGGCCAAGCCTTTTTCTAGAACTGTTCGGAAGAACACATAGGAGCCTAGCCGATCAAGATCCTCAATAGTCAAGAGAAAGAAATCGATCGAAAGAGGACTAAAGGTTCGATCGATCCGCTTCCTTCAGTAGTAAAAGAAATAGAAGCACAAAATGGCCATTTTGTTCCGCGTTCGTAGTTCAAATGATTTCTAATTGTCTTCACCTTCTTTTCTATGTCCGTGGCCCACCCCGAAGCTATTACATGTCAGCTCTAAACAAGTAACTTAGTATATATATTTTTTATATTGGTCGATGATTCGAAAGAAAATGAAATACGAACAACCGCGCTGGTCGTAATAGATCGACTTTCATGCTAGTTCTTGCTCCAGCATTAAAGTTCCATTTCAGGGAAGGACGACGTACCATGATACTTTCTGTTTTGTCGAGCCCTGCTTTGGTCTCTGGTTTGATGGTTGCACGTGCTAAAAATCCGGTACATTCCGTTTTGTTTCCCATCCCAGTCTTTCGCGACACTTCAGGTTTACTTCTTTTGTTAGGTCTCGACTTCTCCGCTATGATCTTCCCAGTAGTTCATATAGGAGCTATAGCCGTTTCATTCCTATTCGTTGTTATGATGTTCCATATTCAAATAGCGGAGATTCACGAAGAAGTCTTGCGCTATTTACCAGTGAGTGGTATTATTGGACTGATCCTTTGGTGGGAAATGTTCTTCATTTTAGATAATGAAACCATTCCATTACTACCAACCCAAAGAAATACGACCTCTCTGAGATATACGGTTTATGCCGGAAAGGTACGAAGTTGGACTAATTTGGAAACATTGGGCAATTTACTTTATACCTACTATTTCGTCTGGTTTTTGGTTCCTAGTCTTATTTTATTAGTAGCCATGATTGGGGCTATAGTACTTACTATGCATAGGACTACCCACGGAGCGGTAAAAAGACAGGATGTTTTCCGACGAAATGCTATTGATTTTAGGAGGACTATAATGAGGAGGACGACAGACCCACTCACGATCTACTAAAAGGCAAGTAGCTTGATATTGGTTCAAATCCAATTCGTGAGATAGCAAAGCGGTAAAAGGAAAGCAACTCTTTTCTTAACCAGCTATTGAATGAGTGAAGGAGCCCATGGGTATGGGCTACGAACGGTTAAGATAGGTTGCTTTTCTTATCTCTTCTCTTACCGGCTTTGAGTTGTAGTTTCCCTGCCCACTATTGGAAGTTCTCTGGAGAGTTTCCTTGCAGACAGTTGAGTTGTCTTCTATCCCGTTGCCCTCTATGCATTTAGTCCAAAGACAGATAGAATCTAGGGCTTGATTCTGGTTTTCCTATGGGGAGTCGGAATCTTTCTTTCTTTTCGAGGGTGGGGCTCTATTTCCCTGAGAGTTCTGTTCCATTGCTGTCGGTTTTAGATCAAGTGCCATCAATCTCTTTTGGGCAAGCAGGGAAAGGTCCGTAGACGCTCGACTAAAAGGAGAGGGAAAGCTAGTGGAATGGAAGTACCTCACCTCTTCCGCAGGTATCTTTATCTTCCTCGTATTTGAGGAAAGGCAGTTAAGCTATAACCAGTTAAGGTTATATTACAAGTTCATATGGAGGGGCTAAAGGGCTAAGGGTTACAGTTCCTTTCCCCTGTCTTCCTAAATCTCTTATCTATAGCTACCTTACTTACTAAATAGGAGAGTACTCTAGAGTGAAACCATATGAGAATAGTATGTGGTATTGGTATTGATAGTTGAGTGAGAGGTGACATACCTCGACCGAAAGCGAGAGGGAAGAAGAGATGGGTAACCATTACTCGACGATAGGGATAGGAGCTAAAAAGCTAACTCGGCAAAGGGCTTTCCAACATCAGAATCAGAATATGGAGCAAGTGCAGGAAGAGCGGATTATCTGGCATTGCCAAAGAATGAGCCGAAGCTAACAGGCTTTGTAGTTGACCAAAGAGGGGTTGAGAACTTATTGACTAACTAGGGAAAGGAGGGATTCCTCAAACCTCGACTAAAGAGAAAGAGAACCAGGAATGCAGTCAAGCAGGGTACCGGCTTTTGAAGCCAGGTGACCTTTTTAGGAATTTAGGGAAAGGAATTCAGGTACTAACTCATCTATAAGGTAATGGGATAGACCAAACTTAGATAGGGGTGAAACGAAGCCGCTAACTCGCCCGAAAAGAGGAACTTGAATCTCGATCGAACAAGGCTCGAAGGAAGCTATTAGATACGAATAAGTGTTGGAACACGGGGCATAAAGCAAAGGTGTAACAAGCCTCTTTCCTCCGCTCGACTAATAAGTAGTATTGGCGGGTGTACCAGATCGATCAGAGAAGTGCCAGTGGCAGCGGCTGATGTTGATGTAGCGATTCTGTTTCGACTTCGAGTAAAGTAGCTAAGGTTTTGAAGACATGGCATAGCCCAAAGCACCAAAGCGCAGGTAAGGTTCTTTCGTTGTTGAGTACCCAATTTCCTCAGGAGAGCGGGTAATCGCCCTTTAGAATAGGCAGAGGGGGACGAGACTACTGGTTCAACCAATCAATCTCTGAATTGCAGGTGCAGGCTAGGGGGGAACATTCCTATTAGAAAGGACAGGAGTGGCACTGTGAACTTCGGGAATGCAGTAGAGGGGAGTTTGGGCAAGAGAATAGCTTTACTTCGAGTTTCAGGTGCAGGAGAGGGGTTTACTACTCGTAAAATAAGTGTTGGATTGGAGGGGAACTTCTTTCTCTTCCCCAACTGGGAAACTCATGCCAGGGGAAGAAGTAGCTACGGTAAACTCGAAACTCTCTTTCTTCTTTCACTCATAGCTATCTGACTGTGAGGATTCCCCCTTGTATTCCCCATAGGCTAGGAAAGGTTAGTAATAGGCTCAACTACAAGTCTTGGAGCTAGGCAGCTCAGTATGGTATGAGGATCGAAGGGCATAAATCGAAGCTAACAATGGGGATGCCCCTAGTTGTTGAATTCCTTTAGTAGGAATTACTAGCTCCGACCTTAAGGAATAGGTCCGAAGATGCGACTAGAACTGAAAGAAGAGGAACGCCACTTGACCGAATAGGAAGGTTTTTCCTGGGTAGGACTTTGGGTATTCGACCGAAGCCAGTAAAGTTTCCACACCTGAGGGTGCATCTGCATCAACCTCTTTTCTTTCATCACAAGAAAGGTTTGGAGGGGACAAGCGAGGCTAAAGGGTTAGGGGAGGAGTGGAAGAGAGACTTTCCCTTAGATAGGAGAGCTCGCCTAAGCAGTGTTGGAGCGAAGGCTGCTCGACTAGACTAATTGGTTGGAGGGGGGACACAGCTACCTTTAGGGTAGGGAGACATAGCGACTTTTTGAATACATTATCGAAGTGACAAGGAATGGTATCGACAGAGTAGAAGGGCCTGTGCTCCATAAAATAAACCACTCACCCACGCTAGGGCTAAGACTGAAAGTAGCTCTTCTGATTCATCCTGTCTTTCAAGGAGAGGAGTTTAAGGAGCTAGTATAGGTTCGAAGAGTTGCTGCGAGTAACTGAACTTCATCAAGCCAGGAAAGAAGCTCGACAAAGACGGAGACGGAGAGGAAAGCTTAAAAGAATATAGGTTTTGAGGTGGCATCAAAACTAGCCTGTTGGTCAGGTATTTCTGAATTTCATCGAACGCTTGCTAGTGCAGCACTTCCTCCCACACGAGCTCTTCTGAGTCTTTTAGTTTCCTCGGGGTAAAGAGGGCCGTCTGAGGTTTCTTTCTCTAGTGCTCGCTCCGTACACTCCGTTCATTTGCTCGTCATCGCTCTCACGCCCACTACCAAGTATTTTGCTACTATGTTGGTCTCTTAAGCGCCTTTAACAGCTCCTCTTGTGGTAAAAAAAAGGATCTTGTACAGGGTCCGGTCTATCTTCCTTCTTTCTTCGCCTTTCCGGTGACTACAGAAGGGAATGTTTCAAGAGTACCTGAGATCGAGCCCTAAGGTAAGGCTAGTAGCTCCAGTAATCTCAGAGGTGAAAGACTTGGTTCTCGGAAAGTCTAAACCCTTAGAAATTGACATGACAATCAAGAATTGGAGACAAATTCCCAAGAATTGCATTTCAAAAAAGGAATAACCCCGCCCTGCTCAGCAGTTCCCTACTCAGGATCTGGGAAAGGTTACCCGAAATAGGTCCTTAGGGAAGGATGCTCATCGAAGATGGGGTACCTCAGCTAGAATGGGAGGGTCCTTCCCCAGAGGGGGCCCCGGGCTCAGAAGAGGCTCATTTATGATATGCTAATCAAATGGGTACTCGTGCGGAAGCATTTCCCCTATCATAGAAAGTGTGAAGCAGGCGAACCCTATGGGTCTTTAAAGCAAAAAAGCAAAGACAAAGGGCAGAGGGGGACTTATCGATAGTCCAAAACTAGTGATCTAGGCTGCTATCTTTCTCCAGCAAAGAATCAACGCATTGGCATGCCGAGTAGACTACAATTTGTGGCACCATATCCTACCTATCCCGAAGGGAAGTCTCAAAAGTGGGATCGTAAATTGTTTTAACTCACTCAGTCTCCGACGAAGAGAAGAAGGTTCAGCCGAAGCTAGAGCTGGGAAGGGCGGCTGGGTGGACATAGATATATATGCAAGATCGTCTTACCTTACAAGGATTGGACTTCAATAGTGAAGCCGTAAACCAAGGTCTGGGGCTTGAGTTCCAAGGTCCACTTCTGGGCATGTGGATAAGCCGAATCTGAAACTCCTGGAAGGCTTGACTACCACTGGGGAACTACTCCCTGAAAAGAGCTCTTGCGAACGCTACTCCCACTCGCTAAGCAAATGTTCTAGATCCAGCTATCTGAAAGCGTGACAGGCCAGCTACGCCGGCATACGCAGGAATTAAATCGATCGATGATGGCACCTTTGATCCCTTGTGGTACTCATCTGGCTGCCCCTTTTTGGAATGGGATTTCTCGCTTGTTCTGTTCAAACCAACTTGTGGAACAAGAATTCCAGGAATTAGACCACCTTATTGGGAGGAATCCTTCTCTCCAAGGAATTGATTCCCCTCCTTTAAAGAGATAGAGTCTCCTTTCCTAAGGACTATTCTTAGGGGGAAGGATGCAGCCTCAGCGGTGGACAGCGCCAAAGAGAAAAGACGTAACAAGGTATTCAGACCACACTTCACACAAACCAACTGAACGTTTCCCAAGAGCTAGTGCTCTGATACCATGAAAGAGTTGAAAATACTTTGAGCAGATTGGGTGAACATTGAACAAGGCAAAGTAATGGTCTATTCATCCCCCAGCAGTTCGTTCCTTTCCCAGTTCCCATTCAACATTCATTCAAAGTATTATCCCCTTGCCATGCTTCAACCAGCTGCTTTGCGGACTGCTCTTGCTCTTACTGCTGCTTCCTGCTTCTGACTACTTGCCTTTCCCTCACCGTCACTGCCTTCCCGCTTGATATCCCGTTTTCCTTATCTCGTGCAATTAAAGGGAACGAGACTGGAAAGCCCAAACTGAGCCCGGCGGGGAAATGCTTACCAATACCGAAGCCGTTCCGCTCGTCCCTCTTTCGAGGAGGGACTTCGCTTCACTCTCCTTGAAGAAAGCAAGTTTGCGGTTACGTAGATGATAACCGGCCTATACGAACGTTTGTTTGTTGGAATCTTCTTCTGTCAGAATCTTTTGGGAAGCCTTGGTGGTCTCATATTATCATTATCATTAATAGTTTCGAAAGAAAGCTATTCCTACAAGGAAAGGCCTCCTTTCTTTCATCTAAAAGCTGGCATGGGTGTCTCTTCATTGTAGTAGCTTTACCTGGACCGGCACGAACGGACTTTATTTGATCACCATTTTTCTATGTGAATGCTCGATCTCCTGCTTGTGTTGAACGATCTCTCTTACCTTTTTTTTAGGGGACAGGTGGATCTGTACCACTTTATGGTGCAAACCCTCTTCTTGGTGACGGAGATAGGCAACTAAGATAGACAGGACGAGCGACAACAGACTAATTAGCAAGGACAAGCGCAAATCTCTCTTTGACGAGCATGTCCACTAGGTTAAAAAAAGAATTTATATATATTTTTTTAAGACAAGCAACGAGCGCCTTAAGAGGTTGCGCTAACGTCAACAAGAACAAGACAGTTTGATTGCTTCTGACTGGATCTAATATGAGAGGAATAATCAATCAGGCATCGTCTGAGAGAAATCTCAGATGGTGTGGGGGTTAACCTCCCCAGCATCGGATTGTCTCAGTCCGGTGTCCTGAGGGTGAGAATCAAATCATTCAATGCTCAGTACCAAACCAAGGTGCGTAGCGCTCTCTGTTTTTAATAGTAAAGATGTGCCCGTGGGAGGAGACTCGCCTTCTTCTTCTGAGATGGGATGACGAGAATATGCTCTGCAGATGTTTTCAGGAAGAAGAGAAGCCGGTGTTAGCAAGGAGCGAAGCGAAGGGATGAAGGGGGCAAGGGCACGCACTAGACTATAGAAGCCCCTTCCCTTAAAGCACAAAAAAAAAGTTTTTCATTTTTTATTAAAAGAGATGAGAGTAGGTAACGGCTGTTAGAATACGGCGATATGGAAAGGATGAAGTAATGAAAGAGGAAGTCATTGCTAGTCCATTTTATGGTTTCCGTTGACCTTCTGATTGCCTAAGGAAAGCAGTGCAGTGCATCTATAAAGTCATTCCAAATAGAGCAGTTCCTGGTCCCTAAGTAGCGCCGGATCCTACGGAACTGCTCTAAACGTGTATCGATGTCTGCTTCCCACGCATCGTACAGAGCCATGTTGACGGCACGCGCTACATCTTCTTTTTCCTGATCATTTAGAATTACATTCATTTGAAGAAGTATAGCGTGGGCTTTTGCCACTATCCTAGCTTCTTCACTTTGGCAGCTAGCATTTATAGCGTCAACCGCCCTATATATGCGGGCGTCCTCGCGTGCCGCTGCCTCTTCCTCTTGGGCAGCTAGGGTTCGCCAGAGATCTTCTTGATCGATCTCAAGGGGCCTCGGCCCACCAGCGGAAGTCCCTTCACCCGTGGCCGAAGGGTCATATGGAATAGATAGAGTGCGAACCGGCTCGTTTGGAAGAGGGGAAACACACATGTACTTTGAGAAATAAAGGACGTTAAATTATAGTACAAAGTCATTCCAGAACGCAACACGATATAAATAAATATAGCTAATTTAACAAAAGAAAGAAAGCGTTGCAACTTATGACAAGTCATAACAAAACAAAAGATCCTTGCTTCTAGATGACAAGGAAACAACCTCAAAGCAAGGGAAAGACTACAGATTACAAGGCAGAACCAGAAGAATTGTGTAAAAGAACAAATAGGGAACATATCCTCATTCTGGTATGTCTTACGAATAAGAACTATTTGCAAAATTAATAAATTATTCTTTTTCATAATATGATTTCTCATATCATCTCTTCGATGACACTCTTATTTTTTCTTACTTCAATTCTACCATTTTTATGGAGAAAAAGAGATCCCCCCGAGAAGCTCATCGGCGAAGAGCCTTCACTTATCTTTTGAAATTGATATTCAACATAAGACTTCATTATTGTTCTTACGTCAGTATCTATAATTTCTTTTTCTTCTAATTCATTGGCGGACAGAGCTAACAGGTGACGGGAAAGGTACCTCCCCCTTTTGAACCCTAAGAGACTCTAGGGTTTGACTGTTTTCAATAGAAATTGGTGTGGACCTACTCCTAGTTAAGAAACTCGGTAATAACCTACGTAGTCCGACGTCATATGCTATCTATGGAGATAGATATGAAAATAGGGGACTTTACCGATAGCAGCCTGCCCGTAGCTGCCTAGCTGCACTGTAATATGCTAACATCCCTGCCCAATACCCATTGGTCAGAGATGCTAGCTCACATTCAAAAGCTCAAAGCGTCCTGCCTGCCTTACCCTGGAGACCCAACATGTGGATGTGGTTGTTTGGTCTCTCCCCTCTCTATCTGCTAACTCAACCCATTCTACGATTTACCGTAAGCAGTGCTTCAACGGCGGGGTTAAGTGTAGAGAGGACCGGCTTATAGATTTCCGGGGACACTTTGTCTTGTATGGGAGACGAAGAGGTATAGAGCTTGGTTTATCACTATGCTAAAGGGTCTCATTTTTGTATAGGTGAGTTTTCCCCCCTAAAGAGTAAGATTTTTGTTTGTATAGGGGATTTTTCTTCTTTCTTAAAGAGCATATTTCCTGCTGTTAGCAGCTGTCTTTTTTCTTGGTCAATCCAGCGAAAGTCTCTCTTGGAGTTCTATCTAGGGTGAAGTCATTTCCTGAATTCCTGTCAATCATTGTCCTCTTGTGCCTGAACTCCCTTTCGCGGGTTGTAAGAAGTGTGCCTGAGCTGCTATACTATATATAGATTTGCTTTCTTTATTGGTTCTAGTTCAGCCTGAAGGCAATGCCTCCTCGTTCTTCGTTTTCGATTTGCTTGTCCATTTTTTCATTTTCACGTGAAGGAAGCAAAGCAACCTTAGTCTTAGTCTGCCCTATCTTTTTTTTTCGAATATTCCTTTTCGAAGCTTCGAGCCAAGGCAATCCGGAGACCAGTACGGACAGCCCAAGCCCAGAGTTCAGCAGTCAAGTTTGTAGCAACTCCAATTCTAGCTGCATAACCTCGAAGCCAGACGCCCTATCTTCCTCGATCCCACTCATGTTCGGATTCACTAACCATTCCCTTTCTCTTTTTGCATTTCTTATTTCTTGGTCGGTCGCTTCCTCAGCTCTAACCAGCTGAGCTACCCCTACCGGCCAGAAAGAAAGAATTGTTTTAGATAGTATAGAGCGTTGCGTTGGCTATGGTGCCATTTGCGAAGGAATGAGTTTATGCGCTTTCTTTACTACTACGCTATTTCTCCCGTCTCGGACGTGATTCGTATTTGATGCTCTTATCGGATTGGATGCTTGATTCCTTAGCAGAGCTAATGATTTTAGATGCGGAACCAGAGCAGAGCTAATGGCTCACTTCACTACCTTAAGCCCAAGCTGGGACATTCTCTTAAGCTTAAAAAGAGTCTTTCTTTCCTGGGATAAGTTGAACTGTTTACTTCTATTTGAACTACTCCGAATTCTTTTCACTCTTTATGACAGCAGCTAGTTCAGTGGCATCTATCTTGCTCAGTTGTCTTCCTTTGGTCTGTTGATACTATCTTTCTCCCTCGGAAAACCGGAACTAGTAAGCAGAGTTATTCCCCAACTAGGACTTGCGGGCGAGCTACCCTTGGTTTAAAGCCCTGGTTGAGAAAGAGTTTTCTTTACTAGCCGTTCCCTCTACCTGTCTACCGAGCTTACTAGTTCCGTTCATTCCCTACTGTAACTGTAAGAGCTCAGTCGACTACCTAGCTAAACACCCTTCGTCCAAGTATTCCACCGGTATCCTCTTGGTCGAGAATGGCTAGTTGCGTGGACTTTCATCTTTATATATAACATAACGTGTTCTAGCCGAGCATGGGTAATCTCCAATAGCTGGGAGCGGAACCTTCCCCCCGAAACTTGTCACTCTTCAGCTCCTCCCCTGAGTTGGAGAGTCTCTTCGCTCCTTCGCTTCTACAACTATGCCCCTACTTTCGGTACTTACTTTCCTTTCCACCTCAATCTTCGCTACTCTTACCCTCTCGCTACCTGATCTACTCCCACAGTTCGCTAATGGTCACCTGGATTAAAGGCTTTTCACGGTCAACGAAAATAGGCATATTTCTCATAAATTGAACACCTACCAATTCATTACCCATGTTCTTTTTTTGCTAACGAGTATCAAAGCATATGGGATAACACAGGGATTGACAGACCAAGGATTCTTTTAAAGACTAGACTGAATGGCCAAAACTCCGCATCTGCTATCGTATCTTTTTCTCCCACAGATTATCTATCTCCCACTGCACTGACTGACAGTCCTTGACTGACGGATCGACCAAGACCTATCGTGGTTAGCTTTATCTAACTCTAAAACAATCTTGACTTTACTCGAAGGAAGAGCTAGGCTTTGAGCCCTACCTTTCTCTTTTTTTTTGCTTTGGTACAAAGATTGGATCTCAGCCAAGCTTAAGTGACTTCTGGTAGTCGACCAGGCCGCTTTCGTACGCTTTCCCCAGTATAATGACTAAAGGAACTCTCTTTTATTATTCCTCCTATTCCTGTCCAACCAAGGACTCAGAGGGTAGCAGAGGTTCCGAGAATCTAATCTCGTCTGAATTGACCGGACATCAGGGACATCACTTAGGTTAATGAAAATCAAGCTTGAAATAGTAAAGAAGGGGGGAGTCAAGGAATAAGGTCAATCCTTGTTTGGTAGAGCATTTGTGATAATTGACTCTTAGATTGAATATCAACCCGACCCTTCAATCATTTCCTTCCTCTCACCACGAGCCCTCCTGGTGACGATTTCTGATCACCGGATTCAAGAGCTTTTGGGGTGTGGGTCGGCTAGAGGAAGAACATGATTTCGGAAACGAAGGTGAAAGCATGAAAGCGTCAGGAGAAAGAGAACCTGACTTACGAACCAAAGCCTTCCCTTAATAAGCACCTTGAGAACGTCAGGCTTGTGAACCAGAGATAGAACTTGGCTTTGCTTCCAGAACTGCGCTTCAAGCTTTCTTTGAAAGAGAGAAAGCAGGGACCCTTGTTTGCTTCTAGCTTTGAAAGAGAAACCTTGGAATTTCCACTGAGATTCCAGCCCTGGTACGGTACGAAGTCCTTCCTCCATGAAAGGATCGGGCAGAAGGTAGAAAGGCTAAGACAAAGCCGCTTCCTAAGTAAGTCAGGTATGGCTTTGGTTAAGTAAATTGACTCAATCTTCACCAGTAGCCAAGGTAGGCATAATCCGCGTGAGCTCTTTAAAGTCTTTCGTGTCTCACCTCACTGGTGTTCTTCGCCAGATCTTTTTTGAAGCAACAATAACTCTTTCCTTATGAAAGGGTCTCGTTCTGCCGTATGGGCTTTCCCCAAGGTGTAATAAGTCTTATCTAGCTAGATCCTAAGATATCGATCTACGGCTTAGTAATCCGCGGACGCTTCATACGAAGCCGCTGAATCAGGAGAATCCACGGATCCAGGTAGGTAAGTTGGTATATAACCAAAGGAAGAGCAGAGGGAAACTCGACCAGAAGACCAGCTAACCTAAGCGCCCACGAAGAGAGATTTCGAATACTGAACTAAATAGGTAGTAGGCTTTCAACCAACTTTGGGATCCTTTATCACAGAGCCGATTTCCTCAAAGCCGCCCTCTTTTCGAGAACATTATCTCAACTCGTAATTGGTATTGATGACAAGGACTTTCATCACCGAAGCCAAGCTATGTCCCTTGCTAGAACACAAGTTTGAAGTGCTGGTCGGACACTCGGGGGATCACGGCTCCTCTCCCTCATCGATATCCGGTAAGCGGTGACTCTTCGGGCAACTTCCTATATGAATGAAGGCAATCCTTTCCTTCAAAGCAAATCCTCAGGAAAAGATCTCATGCAGAGGAGAGAGAAGAAGGATCTGACTCATAAAGCACTTTCAGGAGTGAATCCAGCACAAAGAGCAGAGGATTCTATAACAGCATATTCTTCCACTGGGACTTTTTCTATTTTCTTTCTTGTTCTCTTCCGATCTTTTGTAGTAAGCCTATTATTATATTAGCTCCTAGCCTTTTCCTATAGTTCAAGTAGTTCGACGAGTTAAGCTAGCTTAGTGAGAGCTTCGATCGAAAGCCTTTCCTATCTAGAAAAAGGGATAAGCTGCTACGTCTCGTCGACTAGTCCTAGTCCGACCTCGAAAACTCCCCCCAATAGCCCATTTTTCTGTAATATGATGGAGGATACTAAAGTATTGGGAGAGAGAAAGAGCAATCATAGATTGATGGGAGCTAATTCCTCTTAGAATTAGCCTCTAAGCGCTTAATCCCTCTCCCTATCCTATCCTCACTGAACCGGAGGCATCTCGGCCGTCGTCAGGTAGGTGGCTCCATCCCCTTGCACCCCCAAAGTACGGAGAAGGAAAGGTTACTGGAGAACCTCTCTGGGCTGCCTAACGTCATTCCGTTATCTAACCACGCCTGCCCTAAGGATCGCGCTCTGGGGAGTTTTATGAAAATTCCTATCCTCAATACCGATTCACGATTACTCTCTATGATATGGCTCTCCCCATCAATTCGGTTAACTCCGAATCCTTTTAGCAATATGGATAAAAAATGGATGAAGCTCTCTTCTGATGGGTCCGGAAGAGTAGGTACGCTAAGCTACCAAAGTGAACTTGCCACTCACTTCTCCTCAAGAGCCGCTCTAGTCTCGTCTTTGGTTATGCGAAAAAAAAGACCTGGGCATCTTTCTTAGCTTAGGTGCGTAGCGAACGGTAGCGTAAGAGCATTCAAGAGCTCAGTTATAAGAAGAGTAGCTTTCCGGAAAGGGTGCTAGCTTCACGATCTCTATATAGATCGCCTCTAGGGTCTCTCATTTTGTTCATGCTGAGAATGGTCTTAAGATATTACTATCCGAGATGACTTCTGGGATATCCGGATCCACCTGTCTTCTCAGCCGGCCCCGGTCCAATAGCCCTTTGCGATCCGACGTCTGAAAGAGGATCCTACTCATGAAGAGTTACTACGTTCCTATCTAAATAGGCCTTAATCGAGGCTTCGACAACTCCTTCCAACGGCCCTGCATAAAAAGGACCAATCTACGATGGCGGAGCCTAAACAAGTTGGACTGCAGAAAGAGCAATTTCTCCATCTCAGTGAGCTAGAGACAGTTAGCTCCACACCAACCCTCCTGGTCCCTGAACGATTCGATCCAGTCTCGCTTCCCCTTGTCCTTCCTTTCGATGTCACACCATGCTATAGCCCTACTGCTTTCGGATTGTGTTCGTAACTTTCTCCTCCCGGTAGAATTAAGTACTTCTACACTCTCCTTCTGCTTTTTTAACATCCTTTTGAATAAACTAGATTACGCTCCGGCCCTCCTGCTGACATAGAAGGATCTCTTTTTATTGTAGTCATAAACCCTTGCTTTCCTGAAGAAGGCGCCTCCTTGCTCGAAGCGCTTATTACTGCCTGTGGTAATAGCCTTGGACTTACCTAGGACTAAGGGATTGGCGTGAGCTTCCAAGCGAAAGTTGCCCAGTCTTTCCCAATATTGCCAAACAAAGCCCTTTTAGGGCATCCAGGACATACCAGGCTTCCATCTAAGAACAGGGGTGGGGTCGATTTCATCTAAATGAACTGAAATGTAAAGAGGCAAACCTTTCTTTCCGGAATGCGATGCGCCTCTCTTCTTTTTGGGAAGAATCTTTCCTTTTTGTGCCGGCGGGCGTGGTAAGTTCAGTACTCTTGGGCGACTCTACTTTGGATAAAGTTCATCTTTCAAGTCCTGTACAAGTCAGGATTGAAAAGACGCTCGACCAAAACAAGCAACGGACTGAGCGCGCTAGCTAGAAAGCCGTTGCGCTAACGCGCATCCGTTTTCTTGCTGGGAGAGGTAGTGAAGCTTCCTTATAGGATGGAAAGGAGTAGAGTAGGCAACTGTGAAAAAGCAGCAAAGGAAGAGAAGGCGTCAGCAACTGACGGCCTAAAAGCTTAAAAAACATAGCACTAATGGCCGACCCAAGCCTTTTCGGAAAGAGCCCTTCCTTAGAGGCCCTTGTCTTGTAGTTACGTGGTATGGCTAATGCTCCTTAGAGGACAGATCCCCTTCCCTAGGCGGGGGGAGCCTTAGCCCTTCAAATCGAATTCTAAACCAGGGCGATTAATAGCACAGGGAAAGAGAGTAGCCATAGCTTCGGCCGTCCTTGCCAGCATTTATTGCGGTTTGGGCGCTGTTGCCCAAGAGAAACTGGGTCCAGGCCAGTGCAATGCAGAATTCCCGGTCCACTACTTCTATGCATGGTTGGACCAGTATTTTCCTAAGCTGTATATGAGATTGCCGCTTCCGGACCTGGGGAAGCTGAAAGATTATGTCCCGTAAATGCTTGCAATTGAGAGCATTGAAGCCGGGAAGTTCGATGCGAAGATAGCCAGGCTTTTGTCATCCGATGAGCTTCACGTGGCGGCCCTACAAGCATGGTATTTAAGAGATGCCCTAAATCTTGTATGATTAGTCGACAAAGGGCCCCTCTTCTGGGTCGATCAGTCATTCAGTACAGGAAGACCCCCTAAGAGAGAGTTCACATTCCTTTTATTCTTATGGTTCCGCTTTGGGATCTAGTTTTTCAAGAAAAAGAGGATCAGGATCTGGTGGTTCGGAGATTGGAGGTTTAGCCTTTCCTTTCGAGGAAATAGGTGCTTACTAAGCCTAAAAAGCATTCTATTCCGCTTTTTATTTCTCGTCTCGTAGTAAGCTTCATCTTAATTCCGGCTTGTGAAAAGAGCTTATCTTTGGCTCGTTCTTGGGGTTTGATTCGTAAATCCCAAGCCCAGGGAAGGAGTCAGGCGGCTAGCTCCTCGCTCCTGTCGATCGGTCAGGGTATCAAGAGATTTTCTTTTCGGGGAAGGGAAGAGAACAGCTACTACAGCTGGTGTCTTCGGAAATGGCCATGGCCGGATTAGCAGGAGGAAGGTTTTTTACCTGACTGAAACAGAGGTTGAAACTCAAATTGCCATAGATCGCGATTCAAACAAAGAGGTTGGGCTTTCCCCTTAAGTGACAAGGGGGGTGAGCCGCTCCAAGTCGAAAGCGATATTTCTCACTAAAGGACGAAGCCAAGAACGGAAGGAGGTTTTGAAGACTTTCCTGACGTTTCTTGAATAAGCATGATAGACCTCTTATCTATTGAATAAGCTAATAACATCTATTCATTTAATGAAAACCCTTCTTAGCAGGACCTAAGGGATTGTCATTCTATTCCCTTCGACATGGGCCATGATAACGAAATTTGATTAGTCCCACTTCCCGCAGAAATAGCAGTAGTGGAGCAAAGAAGGTGTAGTCGGAATGTCTTGGCAAGAATGCCTTGTTCTGTAGCAAAAGAATAGGCAGCTATTGAATCTGCTGTGAATGCTGCCGCTGCTTGAGTACTCGTATCCGCTCTTGCTTTTGGGGGAATAAGCTGTCATCCCTGGCTATTGAATACCCAGTGTTGTAATAACCCTTTCCGCTCTTACTGTTCCCACTGCATCGAGAATAACCGTTGTTTGCCTACCCGCTGTTAATGTTAATGGCATTTCCGCTGCAGATCTGATCGTAGAGGCTCTTGGTCAACTATCCGTAAGCGCAGCTATGGAATCAGTTCTTGGTGGAAGGTTTCAAAATGACTCCGGTACTATTGAATCTGCTGGTATAGAATCGGTTGTTAGTGGGATTTGCGAGTGTTATCGTCGTATAATAAGAGAAAGGACTACTAGTCGTAGGGCACGAATGGCATAAGACTCTACTACTACTAAAGGTCGAAATCAGACCTCAGACTCAGCCTTTCAGAAGAGGAATTCGATCTCCCGTTCTGGAAAAAGACTTTCTTGGCTACCATTCTCGCTCAAGTCCTCAATCGTCACGTAAGCCCAGGGCAATTCTTTCATGAGGCCTTCACTGAGCTCAAATCAAACTGGAATTCATTCCTTTTTAGCTCGTGAGCAAGCCCTTCTCTGTCCCAAAGTCCAAGTTCTGCTCTACATGCCATGTTCAGTCTTCTAATTTCCCTATAAGATCTTTGTTATTTGGACTTTTTTTTTCTTAAGTGAAGATAGATGATAAGACAGGGCGAAGACTGAAAACGAAATTCTCTTCAGTTATGCTTGCTTAGTTTAAGGTGCCTAAAATGTTTTTGCTAATGAATGCGGATAGGATATGGGTAGCTCCATCACCTTTCGTCGATACAGCGGCTTCACCTCTTTCTTTTTCTGACTCGGAAATGAACCCTACAAGGCTACCGGAAGACATTGCCACCTTGACTACCTTTATTTATTTAATTTAAGTCCAGTATTGAAGGAAAGTCGAGGTAGGGGATGTCAGTAGGCCAGTTCATTTATTTTCCTTAACCCCACTCACGGAGCACATCATTCAACTCGTTCCCGAACTCGACCGTGGTACAGTAAGATAGTCTGTCTCGTTTCCCTTCTGAATCAAGCTTGATTCTCTGCCTAATCGAAAGAGTGGGTGGGGCTAGCCCCTTTTGTTTTCTTTCTTGGCTCGGCCTGTCCACTTATATGAGAAATCTGGCAAGGGGCAGTGTCCGTTTGTTTTGTAAGGACTGTTGTTGATGAATGAGAATGTTCTTGTTCTTTCTCCTCCTCTAAGGGGATACATAATCAAAGCAGCTGGTCAAACTCAATCTCTTCAAATATAAAGGGAATCCGTCTAAATTTTCCTTCCCGCTTCTCCGCTTCATTCTCTTCATATCGTTCCCAAGGTTCATTCTACTGCTGCCAAGCTTCCGCATTTACACGAGGGTGGTCTTCTCGCAACGATCTTCCTTTCTTCAGGAATGGTGTCAGTCAATTGGTGTATAGGCCATCTCGGTCCAGTTCAGAATTGATCTCTATTTAAAATCCCGCTTCCTTGTTAGCTGGGAAAGCCCTCCTATATGAAGCAGAGAATGATCGATCGAAGACTGAGAAGATAGAAGAAGATGTTTTAAGCATCGGTTGCGACATCGAATGAGACTTATCCAGGGAGCAAAGACTCCGGTTGTCTTTCGTCTTTGAAGAAGTAAAACGCAGCCTAGAAAGACGCTACGAAGCGGTCGAGGGTTGAGTGAGGGCCAGTGGTTGCGAATATGGAATTCCATGTGCTAGATATCCCTGCTTCTTTGAATCTGTTACTGGGTAGGCCATGTAACCATGCTTTTGGGTACTTTACTCCCTTGGCTACTTGACTACGCTATTCTTCGCAGTTTCTACCTTGACTATTGGGATATTTCCATTCGAGAAAGAGATGTACGAATAAAGGAGCGAAGCTGACTCGACCGTACGGGAGAGGTTGTTTAAGAATCGAGATAAGCACTGTGAAAGAAAGAGTGAGATAGACGTCTAAGATAAAGTGCTAGCCAGTAAGCATTCCTTCCGCCGGCCTTTATAGGAGTAGGAGAGCGTGGTGAGATAGATAGACGTCCAATCCTGCAGCAGCTAGTTGCTCGGCCTTAGTCTTGGGCGGATCTCACACTTCAATCAACCCCTTCGTACTGCAATCCAATCAATCGATCGATCAAGAGGCTAATCTCTTTTGTTTGGGCCGGTAGCTAAAAAAAAGAAAGTCCTCGCCTTCTCTTGAACAAGGGAAGGGCAGCATAGCATTAGCTTCAATGGAACAAGCTCAACCTTGAAAAAGAAAGGTGGTAGGCCGAAGAACCGTTGAACGCTTCAACTTGGCCACTGAAGAAGGCGAAGGCTGGGCAAGAGACTAGGCCAACTTACTGCTTACTGCCATGCCATGGTTTAAGCTTTAGGCTCCATAGACGGAACTTTTTTTTAGGTATTAGGGAGGGGAGGACACCACTCAGCACCTAAGGTGGGGTTCAATGCCTAACAAAAACGGCCAAAAGAAAAAAAAAGAGATGTATGGCTGAGGGGAGGAGAGAAAGAACGCATGCATGGGGATTCTGTCTGTCGGAGGTTCGAGAATCTATGATAGGACATCTAAGGCTAAGGAAGAATTAAAGGAAGTCCATTACTGAGAGAAGTGGTGATCTCGTCTTGCTTGCTGGGAGAGAGAAAGCTTCCGGACCACCTTTTCCAGCCAGATAGCGAGCGATCACTCAGCAATGAACACTAACTGAAAGCGGCCGGGAGTAGCCATCCCTTACGGGAATCGAACCCGTGTCTTCGACATGAAAAGACGATGTCCTAACCACTGGACGAAAGGGACCAAAAAGCCATTCTTCATATACCTCAGCTCCGAGAATAGAAGTGGTTCGTTTTGTTTCTATACGCAATTCAAGATTTCGTTTGTGTTCATGTTGGCGATTTCTGATGTAAATTCGGCGGGTCGTCCCCCCTTCCTACGGGTTCCCCCACCAGAGCCCGCTTACGGCACGCATGACGCATGGTTACAACCTTTGCCTTAGCGTACAGCGAGTTATATAGAAAGCATGAACCACCTCGAACTCACTCGATCGATGGTTCATGGTTCTACGTAATTAGTAGGATCGAGTTTCTACTCTAATCTAAGGTTTTTAGGGTTGTGAACTCAAGAGTACCGGTACGAGTTCTTTGAGTAAGGAACTGGTAGCTTTTACTTATGTCAATGAGTGAGAACAGTAGTAGTAGATTGAGTTAAAGAGTTTGATCTTCCCCCCAAAAGGGATATAGAGGGGTAAGGGTCCTTTCTTTTGTTGTTGCACTGAACTAAGTAAGTGTCCTCTTCTCAGAGAGGAGGAGTTGCCTAAAGGATTAGTTCCTCGAGTCTAGTTAACTCGACAGCTTAACACGAATAACGCACGAGCTTTCCTCGACTATAGCGCGAGTAGAGTCTAGCTCGACAAGAGGAACTGCTTAACTTGACAATAGCTCGACTAGGTCGCTTCGCTTCCAAAAAGAAAAATACCCCCTTTCTTGTATTGTATTAATAGTATCTTTTTTTTTTTTTTACTTGTACTTGATTGAGTACAGGTAGTAGTAGTGGAGTTGAAGAGGTCGCTATCTCCCCAGTGAAGGCTCGCTTCGTAGACTTCACGAGCAAAGAATAGATATGGCTGACAATCAGGTGCCCATAAGTTTGCTGTCCTGTCTCTGCCTGTAGGTAGTAGGTCCCTGCTCTTTCCGATAAGCGGATAAGTTGAGGGGCTTGCTTCCCAAAAGAAACTTCCCTTGCCTCCTCCTGGCCTTGACACTCTAGTTGTTGTAGCTCTTGTTTACTCCTTGTTTTCCTTCTTTCTAGCTTTTAAAAGAGATCCTAAGACACCACGTTGATTTATAAAAAAATTTCCTCGGCTGCGGGTTAAGGTCTTATCTTCATCTTTGAGGTCTAGTCCCATCGGCCATGCTTTCTTTGTAGATGCCTCCTTAGAGAAATTCCCCTAGTCGGCCCGAAGGGAATCCGTGGTTGAGCCCCGGCTATATCTATAGGCTCATTTGCTTCTTTCTTTGAGATGAGGACTAAGTGCTAGCGAGTGAATGTGCTTGCTGCAGGTGTAGTACCAGACGCGGAGGGTCTTATTCGTATCAGCTACCTTTTCTTAAGCTTAACGCCCTAATCCCTATCTAGTCTTCTAACGTTCCCACCTTTCCCTGCTCAAAGACCTCACATGCCTTCCTTCCTTTCTGTCCGGTAAGGGAGATGGGAATTTTTCCCCCGTCCCAGGGCTAGTAGTTCCAGTGTAATTCCTTTAAAGATCTGAGACTTGTCTCGAAAGAGCTGCTTAAAAGGCGGACATCTTACTTCCTTTTGATGGTAGTTAGGGTTCGGCCAGGTCAATAATAGGTTCTGGGCTAGTCCTTCCTCTCCTAAAGGTCTACTGTTTTATACCTGTGCGAAAAAGGTTTTGACCTACTCATTGTGATGCAAAGAAAGATTGGCAGGGATACCTTTTGCTCCTATGTGCACTTGTACTTGATAGATATTCCTTCCTTGAACGTGATGATTGGACGGCTCCTGCTTCTCACGCTTGATTGCTTTCAAGAGAGACCGGAATGCTACTCTTTGCCCCTTGGACAGCTAGCGAACTTACTTCCTTTACTGGATAAGAGAAATTGCCTATACTCTAGAAGGTCTCTTGCTTAAGCTGCTTACTCCTTCTGCCTTTCTTCCTGACCCCGGCCCAGGCATAGTCTTAGCTCTTCACCCAACACATATGATAGATACGGATGGGGGAACGTATGCCCTACTAGATGAAGCCTCTCCGGCCACTACATCTTATTCCCTTTTTCTGGGAGGTGCACTTCTAGCAGGAAGGCTAGGAGTTCCGCTTCCCCCAAGGGATAGTAGAACCAGTGAGGCTAAGACGGATCAGTTCTCTCCAAAACTTTATGAGGGACAGACAGATTATCCCAAGACATACCTGTGAGTTGCTGAAGGGCTTCCCATTCCAACATAGGGTCCCCGAGAATCACTGCTCTACTAGATGATGCCTTTATAAGGTACCTTCGAGACCTGAAATGACTGCCTGCCCTACGAGAATGATTTGCCTTACTCCATGAGTCTTGCCTTCCAACCCTTGCGTATTCTGTCTTACGAGCTGTAATAGGCAGGAGCTATTCTTAGGAAGGAATAAAGCTACTACTCTTATTCCTTATTCAATTACCGGGGTGGAAATGGACATATTCCAACCTCTTTAGCGGATGTGGCACTTTACGCTTTCTAGCTAGTCGTTCCTCTGTCGAGCTACCACGCTCTTGAACCCTCTACAACTCGCTTTTGTTCAATTAGAAAGAAAGAATCATACTTGACTTGATGGGCATCATTCAAGTAAATTAAATGAAGAAAAGAGATTCGAAGTCTCTAGCGGTTCAATTCAATTAGGTGAAAACTGTCTCGGATGCCCCTTCCTCCTCAACCCGGGAGAAGACCGGGCTTTAGCCGCTTGAGCGCACTCGTCTCTCTCTTTAGGGGCCTTTTGGAATCTTGTTCCATGGGTAATTCTGCATCCACTTTCCAGCCGGTTGACGATGTGGCATTTCTTCCTACACCTTCAGTCTTGTCCAAAGCGAAAGGGGAATCGGAGTCTTGCACAAGCCATTCTAAGAGCTGATTCTAGCAACACCTATTCGTGCACAAGGTATTCTGTCCATTTACAGCAAGCAAGCCGCAAAAGAACCGCAAAACCAAAAGAGTAAGACATGGTAATTGCTACGCTACTCTAGCCAGTCGAATGATAAAGGGGAGTGGAAATGGAATTGATTTAAGAAAAACTGCTAGTTCCGCATCAAGACCGCTTTCACCTGAGGAAGGAGCTAAACAAGACATACTTTGATTAACCTTTCTGTGCTATTATTCACTTGCCCAAGAAAGGGCTATGCAAAATGAAATGGTACTTGCACTTCGTCAAACCTTCCATGAGCAGCAGATTCAATAGCAATTGCAGCTACTTCTATCTTCCTTATTTGATTTAGCTGCGGTTACAAAAAGTCGACGCGCACGGCAAAAACGCTTTCAGTCAAGTGTCAGTTCCTTGTCTGATTCTTGGCATCTAGATCGATTCCTAACAGCCTTTATGCCGCATCAACAGTAAAGGGACCTTTTGTCCAAAGGAAGAAGTCCCACGTGCCCCGATGCGAAGAATAGCCCTACTTTCGATGCATCTTTCCCACAGTCATAAAGGCAAGTCTTTATTCATCCTATTATGGTTACATAGTTCGGTCCTTTAGTCAAAGCAACTGTCGAATCTCTTGCAGCTGCTACTGTTTCTGTGGCATTTGTCCTGCAAACAAGCCCTTCTCTTCCTTGACTAGCAGCAGCTCCCGCTAAAGCAGTTGCAGCTTACACTAGCTAGGCGAACTCCCGCTCTGATCCAGCTATCCCTCTTGCCGCTCGGCATTCAGTTGAATGTGGGATAATTGCTGCAACCCCTTCTCTTTAATAGCAACCGATTCTAGCAGCTTATTCTTGCAAAGATGAGGTTTAGCTTAACAATGTCTTGGTTGGAGCTATGGGGTATGCCTCTCTCTTTTTTTTTTATACGGCAATTCAGCGCTAAAACCCTTTCTTAAGGCAGTTCAGTTGCTTTGAGATGAGCCCACAATGCCAATGGTGAAGGAGCTTTCTGTCTTTCTGGGATCAGTACTGCTTTATTCAAGACTTTCGAAAGCGAGTGAGAGGTATGCAATCCCCAGCTTGAAGTAAAGTAAGCCAAGGAGCACTTCCTGGGACACGAAAGATCCGGAAAGTCGTGTTTTGCTAGGCAAAGGTATAGTCATTTTTTAACATATTGACAGTTGCAAGGAACCTTCTACACTGTTGCTTTATAGTTTGAATCCTGCCAATCTATCGATGTTTTAGTCCCTGAAATGCGATCTTGATCTGCTAATCTTTTTAGGTAAAAAACAAACAAAGTGATGATTGATTTCCACAGGGCTTGCTCGAGAGCTACCTTCCTGCTATGCTTTTTTCTGTCTTGGGTCAACCAAGTCATGAAATAGTCCAACAAGCTTTGCTGTCGCCGGGCACATAGATAAGTAGTTATGCTCTGTTCAGTATCATAAGTACTGGATGTTCCTGGAAGGGGTATGTCCTCAGGTATAATAGAAGCTTTCCCTTCTTCTGCGATATAGCTGGTGGCTTTCCCGGTGGGATGGTTTGCAAAATCGTAATGTAATAGAGGGTCCCCCGCCACTATATCGCTAGTCGGTCTCTTTTTCCGGCTGGATGAGTGGTCGATCGGATGCTTTCGTCTGCTCTAGTCTTCCCCTTCGGTCACTGCACAGAGGGCGTATAGGAGCGCACCTCCGTTCCGGACCTCGAGCGAAGGCCCCTTGGTGATCTCATTTAACCAGTGTGCCCACGTGACAATAAGAGCATCGGTAAAGGAGAGAAAGTCCTCCCCTCCTATTGAAAGCTGAGCAAAGAGAGAGAGGGGCCCTTTAGTTGGTGAGCGATCAGAGTATATTCGGGCTCTCACTTCACACTAAGACAACCAGGAATCCTCTTTCAAAACTTGCTCGACACACGAACCTCGCGAGACGAGAGTTGGCTCGAGGTAGTGATTCCTTTCCTTGGGTCAGCTCCAGAAGTGGAAGTCAAATGAAAGTGGAAGGGATCTAAGGTTGTTCTTCTGGGTATGGAATCGGAAATTCCCATCCAGAGCATTACCTGTGACTTTGCGTAGCTATTTATTTCGTAGAAAATAACCACCACGCTCCCAGAAGACAGTGGCAACCCCTATTGCTCTTTGAAGAGAATCCAGTCGAATAGTAAGACCTCAGAGCCGGGTAGTAGAATGTGAGAAAGAGAGCTATTTGCGCTGAGCAAGGCTGGTGATGTGCCACTGTATGGAGGGCTCAGAGAGAGTATAAGTGCTTTCCTTCACGCTGTCAATCCCTTCGCCTTATTCGGGCAAAAAGTTCCTTAAAAAATCTAAGATATAATAAATAAAAAAGGGATATGCCTATGGAATTGCAATTGGATGCTTCCTCAACAGCAGCCGACGCAACGAATCCAGCCGCGGATTATTCAATCGGATCCCTTCCATAACTAGTTACAGAGCCATGACAGTTTATTGCATCGAGCCCCAGGACATTAACATTCAGGATCTATAATCAGGTATATATGAATAGGTCAAAACAACCAATGGAGTTCGTCTACCAAGGGTATGTCCATGCTCTTCGGATCCAAAGGCAGGTGGTAATCGAATCATTAAGGATGAAACTTATAGCTTTTCATGAGTTGTAGAATGAAGTCAGCATCTTTATCTTTATGAACGAGACTCCACCATCCTTATCCCCCGTACTAAGCGAGACGAGACTCCATTCTTACCGCTCCGGGGGCTTTGCTGCTCCCTCAGACACAGACAGGACAGGAACTAGTATTTTAAAAACCAGGACTAGTACTCATTCTTCCTCGAGTTCACGAAAGATCCCTTTGCTCTAGCTAATGAATCCCCCACTTTTTCTCGAAATAGATCTTGTTGGGGGCCCTCTCTGGTTCACTTCATATATCCCGCTCGTTGACTGACTCGCTTAGCCATCACTCCACCTGCCCGAACATTAAAGAGAGAAAGATGATTGAATCTCCATGTCGTGTCCCGTGCCCTAAACTTGTGTTTTGATTTACAGGAGGTATAGCCAAAAAGAGAAGTTTCGACTTGTTCATCCAAGGCATTTGTGGTACCACTATGAAGCCAATCTTGCCAAGTCTTTCACACTGGGATTCTCACTGAACGAAGTCTCACAGCTTGGTCTTTCTACTCAAAAGTCTCCGCTACACGGAATAGCAAAAGATTGATGATTTCAGTT
Source organism: Styphnolobium japonicum (assembly GCA_023212625.1). Taxonomy (NCBI): domain Eukaryota; kingdom Viridiplantae; phylum Streptophyta; class Magnoliopsida; order Fabales; family Fabaceae; genus Styphnolobium; species Styphnolobium japonicum. The sequence goes on from JALBWW010000015.1 coordinate 76,024, forward strand.
TCACAGCTTGACATTCCACATTCCTTTGTCATTCACTGCGGAGAGTCAGACCCCTATAGTACTACCCATTAGTTGTGATCAGATCTAGTCGGCATCAAACTAATCTATGAGAAAGATTATCAATGACCAGACATTCGAAACATAGCTAAGATGCTGGGTGCGAAAAGGTTGAAGAGAGGGTGCCCTTTCAAACCGATATGCTTCTTCGCCTCGCTCGATGATTTGGGAAGAGTTGGAGATTCATCTCTCATCGAAGAAAGTAAGGACGTTGTAGAAGGGCACTCTCACTCTCTCTGGGCCCTCTCTCTTGCAAGTGAACTAAAGGCTAGGCTTCTTCATGCCTTTGCTCTCATCCCTCTCCTTTCAGTCGAGCACTTCATACCTTGTTCTGTACTGTAGCACAAGAATAAGCTGCTCTCGAATAAGCTGTGGGAATAAGCGCTCCTTAAACAGAGAGGAAGCAGGCTAACTAAACCCAGGGCAACCCATTAAAAGAAGACTTTCAGCCCTTGGTATAGAAGCTGTTACAGAATCCGCTGCTATTGAATTAGGAACCGCTGCTACAGTTGGAGTTGACGGTCCTTCTATCAATGGTGGTATCGTATGTGGTATCATATATATATATTCATATCATAGTCCCGTCCTCCCTTTCCTCTTGCTTTAGGTGAATTACCGGTGCTTGATGCAATAACCGGTGTGACAGTAGGAACTCTTGGTCTTATATCAGTTGCCGCGGTTGTCAGACTAGAAATAGAATCACTAACCACTGTGAGAGTCACCGGTGTGAGATAGAAGACTGCTATATAATCTGAATAAGCTGTTGTGCACGAATAAGCTCTTTGCGAAAGAATAGCTCCTGGTGGTTCAGTCAGGTAATAAAGTAACCGGTGCTACCCTTGCTCGAGTTTGGGTAATTTCGAAATCCTCCACTGCTCTCGTAACCCTTGCTTGGTCAAAAAATTCCTATATGTCTATCTTCATTATCGGCTGCATGTCCGTCTGTTTTCTGGCTTTGGATGGAATCCCTCGTTATTTTATTTTCCTCTCGTGAAGGACACTTTGTAAATTGGTTTCCGAACGATCCCACTACATAAGAAATGATTGATTGAAAGCAGTCCTCCCTCACAGGCGGCAGGGCATCCAACTCATGGACTTCAGTCCTCTGTCGATCAGTCGACCTCCTCTTCTTTGCTTACCTTGAATTGAAAACTGTCAGTCTGCAATACTTGCTCATAAGAACCCTAGTCCCGTTTAGGCACCTCTTTCTGGGGCAACTGATCCATTCTATGAACCCGATTCTTATCCGCTATTGAATGATTTATCTCCGAGTTAGTGCTCTATAGTCCTCTCGAAATCGGGCTTCCTCACTTAGTAGCTCCTTTAGTTTCCTACTATGATTGGGGGGTTCGGAAGATAGGCTTGCAACGGATTCAACCGATCGATTCCCCGTGGCATATAAAGATTGGCGAAGCATAAG
>JALBWW010000015.1:85000-125000 GCA_023212625.1 Styphnolobium japonicum
CGAAGTACCAAATGCTTAGGTCACCCGAGAGAGGCCTACGGGGCATTACGAGAGAAAAAGCTCGCCGTGGGTCAAGACCAGAGAGCTACAGGTACACCTGGGGCAACAGAGCACTCAGGCGGGGTCGGGGCAAGGGCAGCACGTCACGGAAGTTCTCAGCTTAATCTTACCAGCGCTATATCTTGGGTGCGCGATATGGTGGGACTGTCTAGCACAGACACCCCCATCCCTGAGTTACAGCAGCTGGCGGAGGCAACGCAAATCGGGGAACCGGCAAGTTCTTCCGCAGAAGTAAGGCAGCTAGTAGACCACCTCAGTGAGCAAGCCAGGGAGGTGGCCAGTGAAGCTTCAATGGAAAGAACACCCAGAGCTCTTGCAATGTGGATGGCTGGGCTAACGCTAGCATTCGCTATCTCCATAGCGCTTGCTCAAACGGGGTTATAAAGGTTATTAATACGAGCCTGGAATTTCTGGAAAAAGGTATACTACGCAAGAAGAGCTCCTCCCCCCTAGATCTTAGCTTAGGAAAAAAAAGTCGAGTAGTCGTAATTCGAAAAAAAGAAAGGTGGGGCTGGGCAGTAGCACCGAGATCTCATAGAGGAGGCATTTTACTGCGGCTCCCTATGAAGGCACCTGTCGAGTAGAAAGCACTTCGGAAATAGGACTTCTCCCGAAAGCGGGCTTTTAGTGTTTAACTAAAAAAATGAACACGGAAATTGCGTTTTTCGGAGGTTGCTTGATACGATTGTAATCGGAAGTGATCATTTTGGCACTCGCGGCTTCCCCTTTTTTCTCGCGGGCTCCCTTTTAGATGTGGATTTAGGTGGTTTTTTATGCAAGACGAGTTAAATGGGAAAAGAAAGGTGGAGGTTGACCTGCTTTGTGACAGATGTGGAATGGAGCCTGAATCTACCATTCATGTTTTAAAGGGCTGCCCCTGGGCATCTGGCATTTGGCTACTCTGCCCATTAGCCCTTCATACTCAACAGATGCAGGCTCTCAACTTCTCAGATTGGGTGAAGGAGATGGGGAAGTGTCTTGATGAAGAGCAGCTGGAACTGATGCTAGTAGTTGCATGGGCTTTATGGAGTGATAGAAATTTGCTGCTGTTCCAGGACATACAGAACTATCCTGTGGATGTGGTGAACAAAGCAATCAGCTTCTTCGAAGAGTATAAGAAGGAGAAGCTAAAAATTGTGCAAACACCTATTGGCAGGCCCCACCCCATGGTGTTTATAAGATTCATACTGATGCTGCAATTTTTAACCAGCAAGGGATTGGCTGCTTGCTTCATTCCGCCCTTCCTTCCCTCACCTGTCCCACGTGCTCTTTGATGCCAAAAATCCTATGTTATGAGTGACCATGAACACACTGCTTGAGACCCTTCTTTCTTGTGAATGGGTACGAAAGAAAGCTATTCTTCGCATCACTCCTTCCTTGGATTAGTCAACTACTATCGAAAATTCGTGGAGGGTTCTTCAAGGGCCCTGACCGATAGGAATCAAGGATGAGTCTCTACATCTATCTTATATCTGTTAATTTAGGATTCAAAAGGCTTCAGGAAGACAATGAGATCTCAGACTTTCCTGAAAGCTTAGTAAGGGAGTCCTAAGTCAAATAGCCTTATTCAATTCAATGATTTTTGAGTGAATACCCGAAAGAAAGAATGGACAACCCACGGGGTAACTCTTTCCTTAAAGACTCATGTTATCGTTCACGCTTCCCGGCCAGGGATTCAATACCTAAAAGGCAGCTACATGTCTACTATTTATTCATACTTTAGAAATGAAGGACTCTCTCTATCCTGAGTTACTCAACCAGACCCGGACCTTACTCATACTTACTTCCCGGTACTCAAATCCGCTATTTCTCAACCGGACTCGAAGACAGTGGTCTAACCATTTCAAAGTGCTAGTACTCGAGGAATGGCAGAAGATTGCAAAGACTCGAGAACAGAAAGGGCATTGGCATCGGGGCTAGAAAGCAAGCAAGTAGGTAGGAACGCAAGCAAGAAAGGAAAGCTAGAGAGAGATAGCCCTTTTCTAAAGTATATATAACCATTATAAAGGCTTATACTCAAACGGACTCTAAAACCATAAGGCATGGGGTTCGCTTGAAAGTAAAATTCATGAGCTTGTTAACGGTACCTGGGCACCTCTTGCTAGCTGTTCTACCGCCATCTTTGATGGCCTGTAGCTTGATTTCGAACAGAGAAATTGCTTATTTCTATTAAAGGATAGACGAGCACACGTACGCGAAAGAAAGCCAAGGAAAGAGCGGCAAAAGCTTTTTCTCTTTGATTTTAAGAAGTAGATGCCATGAGGATGCCCAATGGAGAATAAGATGTCAGCTGGGGGATTCAAGCTCTATACCTTACCTCTCCCAAAGGGCAAAGAAAAGGCCTATAATCAACGCAAAGGGGAGCTCTAAGGATAGGATACAGGCAGGGATAGAAAGATAAGAAAGAAAGGCAAAGGCCAAGGTTCATTAGCTCCATAGTTGCAATAAGGTAGGGGCTGTTACTGGTCCGCAGATGAACTGCCTTGGGGAACTCAAAGGCAAGGGCATAGAGGTAAGCTCCATAACTACAAAGCTCCATAGCAGCCAAGTGGTAGGTTTTTATTCGGATTTAGGGTCTAGCCATATCCTGAGATCTTGGCATTAGCATCATGATCCCAGGGGTGAATGCTTCGGCTGGCATTGGTTCTAGGGGCGCGTTCGGCCGGTTGTGATATTTCTCAGTTGTGGATAGAAAGGGGTCTAACCACAAAGGGTCTGGGATGGTAGGACAGATATTTGAGTACAGTACTCCGCTGGTTGGGCCATACTCCATAGGGGTACTACTTCTCTCCTACTATCAAACCATATCGAAAAAGGAAGTCTTTCTAGCACTGATATGGCTCATGCTCCATAGCCTACTTAATTAACCATGCTATCGTTCGTGCCCCATGTCTTCCATAAGTCAATGGCTCATAAGACAAGCAAGAATTCAAGCATCATTTCCAGGCGTAAACGTGTATAATAATAAGGGACGGTCGGGATCGGTCTTTGTGCCTAGGGGAATAAATAACCCGGCCTTCGGGCAATTCATGTCTTTCTTTGATTTAGTACTACTTTCTTTTCTAAAAGGAAGAGATTTTCTTTCTTTCCCTGCAGTGCTATAGTGCGCTTGGACTCTATCTCCGCTGTCTGGCTTTCATGAAGAAAGATTGAAAGCGTCCTCATGTCAAAGATGTTCGTGTACTTTAGAAATAGGACTGCTCTTTCTAGGACTGTTAGCGCTGGTCTCTAGCCACCTAGAACTACCAGAGACTCGATCCACCTCAGGAACATTCAAAAGACTAAAGCCACCTGGAACTCACTGATTGTCTCATGCCACCTCGGAAGATAAGACATATTCTCAGACAGAAAAGAAAGTACCACTTGGCCACACTCAGAAGCCGGAGTCTGAGCTAGTAGCTAGCCCCAGGTATAGAACTGGAGTTCTCTATCAGGGAATTCCAGGAGTGAAATAGTATGGTTTGATAGAACCAGGTAGTAGTTGGTCGGAAAGGAAGAGACAGATACTCCAACGTCCTCAGTTCGGGCTAGATTCGACGGTATGCCTTTCCAAAGCCACTAGGCATAGAAGGCGAACTCGAAGAGCTCTCGTTAGCCCAAAGGTCCCCAAAAGACTTGCAGTCGAGCGCACGCAAAAGATCCAGGCCTTTTTGTTTGAGTGGGATTTCGCTTCTTTTGATCCTCCGTCTGAGCCGTTGGGTGGAAGATAAAAAGTTCTTCGGGTGGAGGGGAAGAGTAGGTGGTTTTTCCACTTAATCTTACTATACGGCAATGGGAAGTCTTTATTGGGCAAGGTCAAATGGGATTGAATACATCGCTTAGGTACCCGCAGATTCTAAATAAGATTCTAAGTCATCGGTTTACGAGAATAGAATCCAGCTAGTAAAGCTAGTAAATTGACTTCAACACTTTTGTATTTTCTAATTCATTCTCCAGGGGAATCCATTTTGAAAGAAATAGAATGCTATTGCTAATATCATTCCACCTTAACTCTTTTGATCGAAGGAAGGTCGAATCCTTCTCTCAGGGCCCCCTTCCTCACCTCCTGTAATAGCTGTGGATTTAGGCTTTAACAACAAGGCTTGTTAACATCCGAAGACTTGTGAACAGCCGAAGAAGAGGATTTTTTGTTTATACCGATACGTGGGGAAGAACTCGCTTTCCTCCGGAATAAAGGGCAAAACAAGAGAAGATCGGGAATTACAAGCAAGGGGCGGAGCGAACCTCTTGCGTAAAATAGAATGAATTGCTTGCCCGCAACTTCGCTCCGAGGGTTAGGATCAAGGGTCGTAATCGGGCAGTCGGGAGTAACATCAAGCTCGGACGTTCTCGACAAGCCAGTACCACTGGACCAAAAACGGGGATGCCCATTGTGAAGGCCGGGTGGCATTCCAAGGCTTTTGGCATATTGATTGCCAAAAAGAACCTGTCCTATATACCGCTAAATGAAAGGAATAAAGCATAGCATATTAGCCCTACATGTATCACCGAAATCGGTAGGTTAGACATTTGAATTTAACTTATCCTCTCCATTTAGTAATTGAGTTCTTTCACTTTCCGTGTCGAGTGGTAAAGTTCCACTCATTCCCTCCCCGAATCCATCTGCACCCAGCCAAAAGATGAGAGAGAAGGTTGTTCTCAAGCCACTATCCAAGTTAGCTCCTCCATACATGAAGATCCACCCGACAGTGGATTTGCTTTCATCCAAATCTCTTCCCTAATCCGCATCCCTATATCCTTTTAGTAGAAGACTTGATCTTCCATACACCAGATCAAGATCAATGCGCGAGAGAAAACATTATCCTTAGCCATGCATTCCAATGCCCCAAACCGGGGTTACTAGTCAATGTACTAGTCACACTTACGGCATAAGCGATGTCCGGGCGAGTGCACGTCATTGCATACATTAGGCTTCCAACCAAAAAGGCATCAAGCAGTTAATCAGGGGTCTTAATAAGCTCTGATTAAGATAGTTAGCGATTGCCAATAGCCTCCTCTTACCAGCCCCCCCTAAATGACATCCCCAAGCTCCCATGGTCTAGGCCGTTCTAATACAAATCATAAGGACCAAGGCCTGGCTGGGACAGAGGGTACTTTCGAAGGCCTCATAGCAGACCTAATTCTCTTCCTTGCTTTCTTGTCTCAACTGATAAGAAAGGAAAAAAGTCCCTAAGCTGCTTCAATTGCAAGTGGTGGATAGCTTGACTCTTGATTCAATTCATGTGCACATCACATCTGCACTGCTATCCCATTGCCCTAAGAGCAAAGATAGACGGTGAACCAAGCCAAGAAGTTGGTGGATAAGGGCGAAGAAGTAGAGCAAGATCTGGATTCTGTAGAGGCTGAGATCTAAGACATATTCCCATTTTTTGTACATTTAGCCAAACACGACCTTTGAGTTTACTCAGTGGCGATAAGCACTGCTTTAGCTTTGACTTGAAATCGGCGACTGATCGTTGGCCGCTGCTTTCAATGTTCTATATAATGCAGGTTTGCTTCGGAAGGCAGTTCGCTAGTGCTGTGGTTAACTCAGCACTAGGCACTAATGTGTTTGAGGTCAGCTGGGTAAAACGACGCTCAGTTGTTTGCTTTCAAACCGGACAGCCTTTAGGATACTACTCTTCTTGGCCGCTCTTCGCACTAACTCATCATGCTATGATTTGGTGGTGTGCAGAGCAGGTATATCCTCAGCGTGTCTTTTACCGTTATGCGGTGCTCGGCGATGATGTCGTAATCGCCGACGAGCAGGTGGCCAAGGTCTACTAACATGCATTATCTCATATGGGTGTATAAATATCTTATCCAAAATCACTCATATCAGATAATGTAATGGGGGTGCGGAATTTGCGAAACGGTTCTATGCACGCTCATTAACTGTGGATTTCTCTCCAGTGTCAATGAGATGTTTGCTTAACCCTTACCATCCTTATGGATTGATGGCAATGACATATCCTATAAAACGTTTCTCAACACTTTGTAGGATAGGTGGTTTTGGGTATAGAACCATTTCCAGCCTCCCTCATCGACAGTCGCCTCGCATTGGTAGGCTACTTGCGATGTTTCAGAAGCGGTCAATGCCTTTTGAATTATGGCTTGGCCGTGGTAGGCCGCTCAACCCGTACCTAAAAGGGCTCTTGTAGAGTTTCTGCGTAGAGAAACGGCACCCTTGGATCTCAAATTGTTCCCTGATGAAGAAAGAATATATTTTTTTATTAGGATCTAGCCCCCGGGTTACTATGTCCCTCCCAAAATATTGACGTAGACTGGGCCTGGATGTAGCATTCACTTTTGGGTCCATTGAAATAAAGATCTCTTAAGGCATCTAAAACAATAGGTAAGTTTTCGGTATCCCCAATCAATCATATCCAATCCTGCTGTCGAAAGCGTCATCTAATCCTGCATCCTCTGGTAAAATCAAATGTTCGACCGATGTGTCGGGTTCATTCTCAGTAGCCATACCGAAAAGGAACCAATGCCAACAGAGGAGTTACGGGCGAGCAAGGAAACCCTATGGCTAAGAAGACTACTGCGACCGTGAAGGGAGGGAGGAGCCTGAATGCCCACTGGAGGATATCCTCTGGGTCTTAGTCCAATAGAACCGACGGAATAGAATGAATCGTCTCTTTTATGTGGTTAACACGGGGCCGAAAGGTTTGACGCACGTTCCTAGCTTTGCCGGAAAAACTCTGGACCCGCTCAATCAGATAGGACAACCTACTCCTTAGTGGAACCAGACTTTGCCACTCACCTTTATCCGAATAAAGAGGTACAATATAAGGAATAAACGGATACAACGAGTTCCGCTGAACCACCCAGATAAGCTTCTTTCATCAAGCAACACAGCCTAGCCCGAGTTCGTATTGGTCAATTTCGGGTCAGCAAGCAAGGGGGCTTTAGCCTGACGCAAGTCGTCTCCGCGGCTATACTATATCAAATAGCCTAGGGTAGGGCGCTACTGTACTAGTTTTTGTCGGGTTCTTTGCTAGCCAGACACCTGTCAACCAACCATCCAGCCACTTAAAGTTCTTTCGCAAGCAAAGGAAAAGTTCTTTCTCTAAATCGGGCCCGGGAGAACCATTCAAGCGCAGAGATGGAGATGGCTCTGCTGCGATAGAGGATGAAGAAGAATCCGTAGGCAACTGGTCGTTACTAGAAGATGATAAAGCTGCAGGCTGCTCTTTATTATTAGAAGAGCGAGGTGCAAGTGCTGGCTGCTCAATAGAGGGCTGCGACCCTGATTCCCTTGATACTCTGACTCTCCCTGATGCACGGGAGACGCAGGAAAAACCACTGGTGAAGAAGATCCATAAGATGCTGATCCAATAGGCGCCTACTAAAAAAAGGGGGAGTTGAATAACTCGTGCTCATGGAAGGTAACATGCCGGGACGGCGAAAACGAGAAGAAGGATCAAAACATCGAAAGCCTTTCTGAGCCAGAGAATTGGACGTGTGATCCCCGATGCGACTGAATGCCACCTCGGAAGATCCTGCCTCGGACCTGGACGAGGTGTGATCCATAATAGCCTTTTAGCGGCTATACGTGCCTGCTCTACGATCAAAGAATTTTTTGAATTTCTAAGTATTCATGAGTGCATATACGTGGGCCTCCGGTCCTCGGACCTCAGTGTCCCTTTGGTCTTCCTCGTAGGGCGGCTCCTCGCCGTAGCCTGCTATCTCCTCCAACTCGTCATAGAATGAGGCCATGTTCACACCGCTTTGCCCCTTTATTGACTGGATTGGCTGGCTTAAGAATGGAAGGCTCTTCAAGGCAATGAAATTTTTTGTTCCAGTTGTGCGGTTGAAAATACATACGAAAAGGAAGAATAAGGCTTTGAAAGATCAGAGAATAGCTAACTCGTGTTGACGAAAGAATGCTTCGGTGGCTGTAGCTAATACAAGGAAAGCGAGTAGGAATTACGACACCAAGAGCTCGTTCACCTTCAGACCAAGAACTCAAAGAGCGAGAGCGAGCCACGTAATCCACATACTAATCAATCTTACTGATACTGAATGATAGCAAAACAAATAGATCAATAGAAAGACGAATAGATAGAAAAATGATTCAAACACTAGAGCATAATCCAATCAAAAATCAATGCCTTGAGCATTGAAGCCGGAAGGAAAGCCATTAAGCAAGCCCCTAACTCCATACTCTATTTCCTGCCTTTGCCCTCTCAAGCAAGAGAAATGGAACCAAATGCAATCAATCGTCAGACCGCCGGAAGTCACTCTTTCTGTTTCTCTTTTCCAGGCATACAATCAACACTTCTTTCAAAGGTAGGTGTATAAGCCCTTATATTGATCGATTCGCCTAAACGAGTTTCAAACACAAATTCGTTAAGGACACCACCCTAATATGAAAGGCTATGGATATAGTCTACATCGGCTAGTCATAGGAAGAAGAAAAAGACCAGCGTTAGGCCTCTTCAGCTAATAGATGTGTCAAACACCGTTGCCAGGTTCAAGTGAACCCTCAGTAGCTTGAACCTGGCAATTAGACCCAAGTGAGAAATTGAGAAAAGAAAGCAAAAAGATAAAAGAGGGGAAAGACCTGAACACCCTCGGCGTTCTGCGCACAAAGGGGGAGCACACTTATAGCGACAGAAGTGAGAGAGCGGGATTGAGAGGACCCCGTGGAGCTCGAGGAAAGAGCGGAGACTCTGCAAAAAGAAAATGGAAATGAGATCAAAGGTAACGATATACCTCTCATGTCAAGGGTAATGGCAGAAGAGTAGTCCAGAGAAACCCAGCGCCTCCATTCGGAAGGTTTGGCTTGAGAAGAACATAGTGTAACTCCCACTTTCTCAGCCCCTGGCATCTCCATCGAAGCTTTGGGACGAAGCTGTGGTGGACTAAGACTCTTTTCGTTGGGTTGCCTTTCCGGTAAGAGAGTAAGCGTATGAAGAAGAGTTCATAGGCGGATCGAACTCCAAGCAAGGTGTAAAGCGGTAAGGCATTAATTAGGCTGTGGTCAATCTTCAGATATGGAGTAGGTACCAAACCGGAGTCAGAGTCAGCTGCGGCATTTCATTCAGTCAGCTTGGCTTTTTCTCTAGTTTGCCTTTTCCTCGGCGCCCTTCTTTAGTAAATCTCGCATTGGTCCATTCCGGTCTTCAGTCAGTCAAGTCAGTGTGCACCAAGCAAGTAAGCAAGCCAGCCAGTGAATTGATCCGAGGGTGAATAGACTAAGGTAGTGAAGTCATCCTAGCTCAATGCTTTCCTATCTGGTCCTGGAGCCTTAAATTCAAAAAAAAGACCTTACGGAACGGAAAAATGGAATCCTCTGAGATAGGTTGAGAAAGCGCGTTAATATCCTGTTGAGAAGTCATCTTGCCACTAAGATAAGGATCTAAATCAAAATAATATGAGGAATGATGGTCAGTAGTAAAGAGGTTCTGGTAATCTCGCATGATGTGGCCGCCAAGGATATTGGTGTGAAAAAATATCCAATTTCCTACAGAGTCCTTAAGGGCTAAAATCCTATTACGCCTTCCGCGTTTAAGGGTGGATAACTGAAATGAATAGTCTTGGACTCCCCTTTTTTAATCCAACGGATACGGGATTTAAGAAACAAAAAGTCCTCTTCCCCCAGAGTTCAATGTGTTAGGCGGAATCGCATATGAGGCAAGGTTTTTATCCCTTAACTTCTTTTTTTCCCACCAATCCGCCGGGACATAGTCAAGGAGGGGAACTGCAAGTTAAGTAAGCACAGATGTCATTCTCTTCCTCTTATCTAGCTAACCTATTTTATTTGGAAAGGCTTTCCGGTTGTGTTGTCCTCCCTCCGGTCGCCTTGATGAAGTTATAGCATTTATTACAGGAATTTTTGGTTATACCCGGTATTCGCCGTTCTAATGAGAGTGTCAGGTAGTTCCCGCCTCTTCCTTCCTTAGTGTGTTAGACCGTGAAGTGCCCCTTTTAGTGTCGGGTACTCACTTCAGAGCCGAAATCTCATCTTTCCTGCTTCCGGGCAAGGAGGAGAGATTCTGAACGGAATTACATTTATGAATTTTCATTTTATATTAATGTAATGGAATTTTGAGTAAAAATCCCCAATCTGGGTTCAATACACCCAATTCGCAGGTTAAACCCCCACGGTATTCCCCCCTAACTCGATCTAAACCTGAAGTCTAGTAAGGACAGATTAACTCTTAAACTCTTATCTACGTGAAAACAGACTATCTTCGTATTATGCGATCTACGAATATCATCATAGGTAAGTAAGGAGAAGATTGTGTAACGATGAAATCGAATTCTCTCCCGGAAGTCTGCTTTGCTGAATATCCGGTCGGTCTTCTTTCTTTCCTGATCTCAACCCGCTCATTGGTACTGAGGCTACTGTTCTCACCCTTTGATTTACGGAATGCTTTCTGAAGAACTGATCAGAGGTACGGCAGAGGAAGGGCTATTCTGACCAGATTGATGCGGATTGGATTCTCCGGTTTTTGCAAGAATACGGTGTTTGGAAAAAGACGGTCTTTGACAGGAATAGCCTTCACTGCCAACCTTTCCTCTTTCTTTGCTGCATCTGAGATTACCGCCCCGTGGGTCCTATTCAAAGCATCGAGCTCGGTAGCGAGCCTCTTGTCCTTATCCCTGTCTACTTCAAATGGCTTAGAGAAAGGTCCCTTTTTCTTTTCGCATCTCGGATGCTTGGGAGTCTCCTTCTCGGCTTCAGAAGGACCGAAGGTTGGACTACGTTCAGGGATTGGGATGACTCTTAGTTCTCAGCCGCTAAAGGAAGAAGGATCTCTATCTCTGATCCAGTGGATGCTTGAAAGTGAGGTAAGCCGATCCGGTTCGAGCCGAGCGCTTTCCTTTTAGCCGTGTAACTTGGTCTATTGGTCTAGTGCTCTTCGGTGAAATGTCCTTTGTTGTCCCGGAGTTAAAGGTCGAGGGCAGAACTTTGGGTTAGAGCTCGAGGGTTATATCCAATGAATGAAGGGCACCGATGCCACCAATCCCCTTTCATCTTGGGGGCGACTCTATGCCTTCCCGGCTTGCTTTCTTGGCCCGGACAATTTCTCTTTACTTGGCTCAGTCTCTTCGAACCTCTACCTAGAGCATCTTCGAATCTTGTTGAATTGGTCTACCCCATTACCTTTTTGTTTAGTTAGAACCGGAATCCCTATACCTAAAGCTACTGATTCAGATTCTGTTATTAAACCTGAGCCTTCTGAAGAGTCCATGTCCCTTTAGCCGGTGGAGCTGGTTCTAACCTCTTCTTTCGCTTACTGCTTTAGGAATATCAAGATTAGTCCACTACTAGAGAAAGAGCCCCTGTCTTTGGCGCCTAGTCTTCAAGTTCTTCTTCAATGTCAATTGTAACTAACTTACTCCAATGCCACCTCGTTCCTATCTTATTTTGACAATACCGGAACATCCTCTGCGCCGTGCCCTGGATATGCCATTTCCGCCTAACCCGAATCTCTTGACTGAGCTGCATTCTTTCCTAACTTTACTTTCTTGTGATGAAAGAATTTCCGAGGTATGCCCTTCTATCCCGGTGCGGTAGTCGATCGTTGTGCCAAACTTTCTTAATCTAGCTGAGAGCTTTACCCGACTATAAAATAAAGGCTGCAGCAGAAGCATCTCCGAACCGCTCACTTTGACTCGAGTGACTTTCGTTCCTATCCGTCTTTGTCGAGTACCTTCCCCCTTTTGGTTTACTCGATCCGGGTATGCCCTCATCTCCGTCTTAGTCAGTAAAGCTAATCCCCAAAGCCCAAGAAAGACTCCTTTCCAGCTACTCTGGTTCAGTCTTTCCTCTCCTTGGCGTCGAGTAAGTACCGGAATCACTCCTATAAAAGAAGTAGGTTTCTGAACTCCCTAACTTCGAAGTCAAGTCAATCTCTAACCCTACCCGATTCGATTCTTTCTTTCCCGGAAGAACTGTCTTTTCTTTTCAACTGAGCTGCATTTCCAATCCGCGGTCTCGTACCCAAGTGTATATCCCTTGTTTGCGTAACACTCTTGATATTGAAACCAGAGAATAAGCTTACCGCTCTAAGTCGATCTATTATTCTCTTTCCCTCCAAACCTTCCTCCGTTAGTTTAGCTGCTCGAACCTGAACCATCGTGAATAGAACCAGCGCTTAAGGACAAGTAGGAGAAGAAGGCCGACGGGCGATTCCCTTGGGTACTTTACTACGCCAAAAAGCAGCGAGAAAGAATATGAATAGGAGTACGATTCTGTTGCCGAAAAGAGCTTCTTAGCCAATGAAAGACTCTCTCTCCTGCGCTAGTGAATCCTAACCTCTTCTTCCGCTTAAATGATTTATGAGTTCATACCCGGCAAAGTCCGATCTACGAATACCAGGAAAGATCTGATCAGGAAAAGCGTTTCTCTTCGCCAAAGAATCCACCTCTTCCTTCTCCTTTTTACCGGATTAGAGAATTCGAAAATTCCCTCTTTCTTTCAAGCCTCCTGGGGCAACTCACTAACTAGAGTCTAGAGCTCCTCTAGGCCCAATAGACTGAGACATCCCCCGAAGAAAAAGGAAGAAGCGCTCAAAGCGTTGATCAGTTGCTATTGGACTTCTTTCCTTACTCTACTTGTTAGAGAGGAAAGCCAGTGAAACTGGTGTTGAGTTTTACCAGGTAAGCAGATCCGTGCTCGAGATCTTGGATCGAGAGTTCAATAACTACCCTAAGGGAAGCAGCCTCTCTCTGTCCTCCAAGACATCTCTCATGCCGTGCCAAGGCAGCGAAACCTTTCGCCCGGCGAAAGCGGGAATCTCTTTCCCGTTCCCGGCTTTTTAAGCTGTTAAACCAGCTTAGGAAAGATGAGAACTCGCAGCAGAGGGGGTTTGATTCCCGTTATACGCGATGTGGCGAAAAAGACTGATTCAATGAGATATGCCTTGCCTGCATTAAGATTTAAAACTTGTCGTCTACTTTCAGGAAATGTTCGGAACAGAGAACTTACAATAATACAACGCCGCATTCTCCGAAGATTGAGGAACAAGAAGAGATCTATTAAGAGAAAGATTTATCCGAGAGAAAATCTTAACAGTTACATCCAATCACAAACAACACGAAAGTTGCCCCTTTTTCATGGGGATTTACCCATCACAGAGATGCACAGAGGAACAGAACGAACTTCATATATCCCTTTTCTACTAAATCCAGAAACAAGATCGGACGTTATTCCGGTTCGTCTCCATTTTCGTGAAACTATTCCTCAAGCAAGGCAGCCGATAAGTCATCGAAGGGTTTGTGTGAATAATCGAATGGTAAGCATTACTCGTTTGAAAGTTTCCCACGGTGATCTAATATCTTTTCAAGAAAATGACGCGAGAATCCGCGGTGAAGAAATAAGGAGATCTTTCTATATCGAAATATCAGTTGAAAAAATCATAGGCAAATTCCTGGATCACCCGGTAAGAATGTGGAGAAGAACCAAAACAGAATGGTTCCACCTACTCAAAACTAAGAGGGGATGCCGCCTACTACAAAAATCCCGGTTTTTGCAACAACAGTTGCGTTTTTCTATGCAAGCAGAATACTTAGAAAGAACAAAGAAGTTTGGATCCGAAAAAGTATGCTTAGGCAGTTCCTTCGCTGAGCACAACAGAATGAAGAGGAATTTGTATCATTTCAAATCCCTATTCTTATCGAAGAGAAGAAACGAGAAAAACCGAAATCTTCCTACTCGAACAAGAAGTCCTATAGTTTACAACTCTTCTTTATATAGTAATTCGACCTATTGCTCCGCATCCCCCCATCAGTTTACTATGAAGAGAAGAATCAAAAGGATCGAACTACCTACTCATTATTCGGAGGTGAATCATAGAACACCAAAAGCTGTGGTATTTTATGGACCTAACATAGGTCACATCCCTCACGACATAAGATTGAAAGATCCAAACCTTCCTCTTCGGAGCGGAAACGGACGTGGCCAAAACATATAAAGATCGGCGTAGTCGCTCATAGGGACATATCTATCCGGATAGAGGATAGTCTAGATCGATTCATAGATAGATTTCTATCCATATAGATAGGTATCTCCGTGGATAGAGATCAAGATAGGGATCCATCTAGATCTTTATTCACTATTTCCATTTTTTTTCTTGATTCTGATTGATTGCCTTTTTGACGACAAGTTTTAAATCTTAATGCAGGCAAGGTACGTAGTTCTCGACCGTAAGGGAGAAGGAAACATCGTTTTTCAATTATTACTTGCTGGGTCGGAGCGTAGACGAGCGAGCAGAGCCCAGGATACAGGGAAGCCCGTCATAGAGCAGTCGACTAGAAGTAGAAGACTGCTGGCCTGAGAGAAGGCGGCCTCTCTCGGGAAACATGGCCCAATTTCTCTTCTTTCTTTTTGAAAGTCACGATCAGAAAGGTTGAACGGACTGGATCTGGGAAGCGCTGGTTCGAGCCCAGCTCGTGACAAGGCCTTTGGTCATTTAAGATATAGGTGCCTTTCGTTTTCTCGTTAGACGGATGACTGTCCCATTTCTGATAAAGACGGGATAGGATCCACTTTTGCAGCTTAACTTCTTTGTCTATTTATCTAGAACCCCGTATCTATTTTGACTTTACTGCGCCCGAGAAAGAAAAGATCCAGTTCGGGGCCCCGGGAGAAGCTCCTGCTTTGATGCTGGCCAACTGGGAGTAGCTGCTCTTTCTGTGATGCTATTTCGACCTCTGAAAGATATTAGGACTTTCACACTGACATTGAGACAGAAAACATTCGATCAGTTTCCCAGCGCTATGATCACCGTCAAAGACAGGATTCGAGGCCTTTGTCCCCATTGCTTGTTAGTTAAGTAGGGAGAGAGAACGCCCCATCTCTTGATTACGAAGATCACTTTCACAGCAAGCACGAATGCGCGAGAAGCTTAACTATATATATGGAAACGGTCTCCCCGGGAAAGCATGATGCCAGACTTGCCCCTGCTCGATCTGTTCTGGACCGCATAAAGGGGGGGCTCCCTTACTTATCCTCGATCGCCAAATCCCACAGAGATGTTTCCTCGGTGCTTTCAGATAAAGCAGTCCAAGGTTCATCAATAATTGAGGAAATCAACCAAAGCATCTCTCCTACAACAAGGCAGGTTACTATCCTCTTCCTCCCCTGGGAATTGAACTGAAACTGAGAATCTAGCGCTTAGCGTCCTATCCCCTTACTGGTTTAGCTGGTTCTAATTACTTGCTAGCTTGTTTGCTGACTATCCCAATCTTTACCTGGGACTGACAATCTCATTGGCTTGCTTACCTTCTTCTTAGGCTGCTTCTTTCCATACCGCCGGGTTTAGGGTTTGCTTAATCAAAACTCCTTGCTGGCATGGGATTACTATACCCTTCCTTTAAGTCTGGGATGGGACTTCTAACTTATTAGTAGACTCAAGCGAATGACCCAACAGTTAGTCCTTATACAACTCAAAGAACTTTACTTTCAC
This sequence comes from Styphnolobium japonicum, assembly GCA_023212625.1. Classification (NCBI taxonomy): domain Eukaryota; kingdom Viridiplantae; phylum Streptophyta; class Magnoliopsida; order Fabales; family Fabaceae; genus Styphnolobium; species Styphnolobium japonicum. Next base: position 100,468 of record JALBWW010000015.1, read on the forward strand.
TTCGAGTTTGATTAGCATAAAGTGCCAGCTAGGCCAGCCATTAGTTCCACTGCTTTCCCAAGAAGGATAGGAGATGGATCAGACTCTTCAGCGGCAAAGAATGCGATCAAAGGACCCTCGTAGCTGTGGTTGTGGCCAAGAAGCAGGCAGGGAAGGGAAAGACCTTCTTTAAAGGAATTTCGTCAGGGAGATAATACCTCTATTCCATGAATAAATAAAGCAAACTCAAAGTCTGGCTGTGCGAGAGGCCAATATGACTATCTACTATATCAGTTCTTCGCCTTGGAACATCACAGGGACGGATTGAACAGCAGCTGTTAGGGAAGCTAAGGATCTCTATGATTGGTTCATCAGAAGCCATCAAGCACGAAAGCAGCAAGTCAGACTGAGTTCAATTAGTCCCGTCCTTCCTTCAGGGAATGGTGGGAGGTATAACATTCGATTTTTTCTCTCCTCGGGAAAGAAGGTGATTAAAATAACCTTCTTTCCCGATTCTAGTCTACCTCAGCAAAAGCCGCTGGTACAAAGACATATCTGACCATTTCTTATCTCACTCATACAGTGGCTGGTTGATCTTTTCATGAAGAGGTTGACGCTACTCTGAATCAATCAATTTCTTATCTAAAGTCAATACCAAATTCCTCAACTCTTTTGCCTGTAGGCTGATCTCCATATGGATGTGCGAGTGAAGGAATGACGGGACTCCTCCTCTTTCCCAGGGACTTTCTTCCCTATTCCTCTATTAAAATCTGGGGATAAAGAAGACATTAATAGACTGATCCCTTTCCGGATCCACTTTCCGCCTTTCCACTCTCAGGATCCAGAACTGGACTCAGGGAGCTCAGAAGTGGAAAAAGAAGACGTATTAACCGAATTCTGACATCCGACTGACGGCACCGATACTGCTTTCCGAGAAGTCTTTCTTCACTTCATTTTTAGAGCAAGAAAGGGTCCGCATTGAGATAGCACATCGAAGGAGTGCCCCTATTAGTTAAGTTGGGAAGATTGCCCATCCTATCTCTTTCTTCATTTACCAGCCAATCACATAATCATATCCTATTTCATTGTCGTCGCAGATGGCACCAAAGAACCAAGGTTGCATCGATTCGTACACACGTACAAGAACAAGATAAAGCACTAAAGGGATCCGTTAACGCTATCTCCGAGAAGTATAGTGCTATGAGGCATGGTTCCATCTCATTCGGGATGCTTTGCTTCTTTCTCTTCCTTCTTTCGTGATATAGGGTTCGGGGAGAGAATGCCTTGTCTTAAGCAGTGCAATCCTTAATGATGTGACATCTCTAAATGAAAGAATGCTCAAAGTCGAGAAATTACTTCGGAATAAAAGAAAGAAAATCTTGATGAATGAAGTCTCACATTGGATCATCAGACAAGGAAGGGAAAGCAGACTGAGACTACTACCAAGCGAACCATACTGATTCAGTTCATCAAGAAATGGAGACTTCTTTTGTTTTGAAGAAGTTTTATACGAATGTTCAGAAAAAGAGCAGCTTCGAAAGCATGGGGCCAATAGGATAGGATGGATTGAGGGAAGCATTGGCCAGAAGCGAAGCTTAAGACCAGTCTAAACACTGTGACGTTGCTTGCGTTCGGCCAAGCCATTCTTTTCCGGGTTGTATGGACATGATATTCGATGAGCAAGATCATGGGTGGCTAAAAATCTTTTAAACTTGTTTCAATTCCCCACCCGATCCAGCATCCCTTTAGCAGAGCTCACCTCCCCAGTTTCAACATCTCGGTTGGCATTGGTAGCCTCCTCTCTTAAAGAGAAGTGTAACCAGGCCGAAGAGGTCATTCTATTGATTAAGGAAAACAGAGTTGGAATGTGGTCTCGTAGCCTTCCTAGACCCATAAGACCAAGGATGTTTGAAGCCAACGAAAACTCCTGCGCGAAGCGAGAGCTAGAGCTTTCTTTGCTATATTCTATGTTAGTTGGCTTCCAGTCGAGTGGTGTAGGACGGACTATCGGAGCTAGTACGAAGATCAGAACCAAGCTTCCGAGATCAATCAGTGTCAAAATCGGACTCAGGGGAGAGGGATGATAGTCCTGATTTCGCGGCATCAGCATGACGTTCCGCCGTTCCCAGCTGTCCCATATTTTCTTTCGCGGAATTACTAACGTCTCTTTACGTCACCGAGCGAAGTGTTCACTTTGCTTGGATCTCGATCCAGATAAAAAAGTGAGTTCGGAAGCTTCGAGTGACCGTATCAATCCCGGTTGTAGGAAAACAGAAGGAAGCAAGCGCAGGAAGGTAAGCAATCAGGTAATCCATTTCAACTGAGAATTAGATAGTTTACATCTCAAAGTTTCACTTCAAATGCTTCTCTTCTCACTAGAGACCGTGGAAGATCTCCTTGGAGCTCTTAGGTTATGCCGGATTCTATCGAGCGAGCGCCTTCAATCCAATCTGTTTTGAACTGCTGTTTACTTGCTAAGTAAGCATCTCGTGTAAGTTCTGTTCCATCCTGCCCATTGCTAGGCTAATCCGCTGCATTGCCAGTTCTCTTGGATGGGGTTTCCTTCCCGGCAGTTTGAGTTGCCTTTACTTCTGTCGCCTGTTTTGGGGTGGGAGTGATTTGAATCCTGCTCTATTCTTTCTGTCCCAGTGCCCCTTAATATGTCTAATGCTAGCGAGTCTTTTTCTTTCCTAGTTCCATTACCCATATAGGAGATGGACTAACCCCAGTCTTACAAAGTCGCTCTTTCTTTAGCTGGGGATGGATGAGGCAGTGTAACCAACTCCTGAAAGCAAGTCTATCCTGTTTCGTGTGAGTTCCCCCCACCCCCAGCCAAGCACTATTCCCTGCCAGTCCTTTTTCCATCTAGTTCCCATTCTTCACACAAGGGCAAGCGAAGGTCTTTTCCAAGGGCTGCCTTTTAGAAAGCAGTTGATTATGCAAGAGATGCTTTTAGTATAATCTTTCCTTTTTGACTAGTGGCCTTATCTAGTTAGGAATCAAATAGGGAGTGTAAAAACGATAGCTTTCCCGCTTCCGAGCTAGTGGCTAGTCTTTCCGCGGAAATTATATAATATACAGATTCATATAGGGTTATCACATCATAATATGTAGCCATGCGATATTAGAATCTTACCCATAAGAGTAAGGGTAGCCCCTAATTTTTTTTTTATTTTAGTCTTTTTCAAGCTGTTGATAAACAAGAAAACTATGGATAGACAAGAAAGTGGCGGGATAGAGCTTTGGATAAGATTCCTTGGTAGGGAAAGACCACCTATAAGACTTCCAGTTTTCTAATATTTAGGTACTGATATGATATAACGAGCGTAAGAGCTTACAAGCCTAATGCTTTACATCTCTAGTTGCATGCCTCTTTCCTTCGCAGGACTCTCTCGGGGCTACCAGCCAGTGATCAAGCCATGCATTTCTAGGCCTAAGCCCGTTCAAGTAAGTAAGATAAGGATTAAAGTCAGTAATCTTTTTCAGCAGTCTCTCATCTCACAAGCCAAAGAAGGAAAGAAACCAGCACTAGAGTACAATCTATCCTTTGAGCAAGTGATAAAGTAAAGGCAATGAGAAAGCCTAGTGAAAGTACCTATTTAAAATACAGGAGGCAAGTTATCAAGCCGGAGTATCTAAAGCGAGCGAATAGATTTCAGGATAGTTTCCTTCGATTGCAATGGGAAAAAGCGGAATTCCGTAGGAGAAAGCTATCCTCCAATTGCAAGAATAAGATTCAGTTCCAGTTAGAGTTGGATTCCTTGGAGTAATGCTAATTCCCCTCTTTAGGGAGTGGTAATTCCTTCCATGTCGGTTCAGGTAAGTCCCTTGTTAAAGTCATATAGGTTGAAAGCTAGTGAAAGCCAGCTTAGGAAAGTGCTTGTCTCGCTCTATTAAGGTTACTCCGCCCCTGGCTCTATCAAACCTGGTTTATATATATAATAGAAGCTCCAGTAATTGTCCCCGTAGTTGCATTTCCCATAGTCCCAGTGTAGGAGGAGTCCATCTTTTGGGGTTCATACGAAGGAATAGGTCCAGCCGATAGAATAGGTTTTTCCATCCAGTCCAATAAGGGAGGTCTGACATTAATTAATACCAGTAATCCCGTGCCTACCCTATCATAGTTTCTAGGAAAGATTACCCACTAAACTATGCTTACGGAGTACTACTTTAATATGCTTTCTATTCGGGCAAAGGAAAAGAGCTTGAGAAGGACAGAGAAGGATAGTGAATCATATCTGCTCTCGCTTGCTTACTAAGGAGCCTAACGATCGATCTGAGGGGTACGATAGAAAACCCTTTCGTTTTATATCCTTTCTCCCGGCCGGCCAGTCCTAAGTGCTTCATTTCGAGTGCTAAGACAAGCGGTATAACAGATGGACATTCACATTCAAACGAGAGGGATGGAATTTTAGGCGAGTAGGCATCTTGGGAAAGCCCGCAGAAAAGGAGTTTTTCCTACTGCAAGGATATCTCTTGTTACCTGTGAGGTTGGACTAAGCGTATCCTATTTCCAGTGAAGAGAAATACAGTTAAACAGAGCATCTTTATATTCTTACTTTCAACCATTGGAAGTTCTTCTCCATGCGGGTTCTATTCCAGTTCCCGTTGTCGTCCCAGGCTCTATCTTATTATAAAGTAAAAGTGCTTGGTGTTTATGCACCAGTCCATCTGTCCCTCTTAAAGTCAGCAGAGGATAGAACTGAGGCATCTGATAAACTTGAAGTACTATGTGTGACCCTAGATAGGAAAGGAATAAGACTGGTAGCTAGAAGAAGGAATTAGTGGTCATACTTTGAGCTATCATCAGTCCCGGTCAAGGAGTCAGAATTCCCGGTCTTTGAGGAGGGGAGGCATCCATCATCTAGTAAGGCAGGCAGTCTAGGTCTCGAGGTTAAGGACCGGACAGCAACTAAAGACCAACTCCAGGGATGTGGATGAGAAAAGAACCATTGGAAGGTGCTTGTTCATCTGGCTAGGTACTGCCGGTACCTTATTGGTAGGTCCTCGAGTTGCCTCTTCGCTTAGTGCACTCGGAACAGAGCTTCAAGTAAGATGTTTGTGGAACATCTCTATAGCTTGCCCTACCCACCTCTCTTGGTTCCTTAGAAAGAAAGCTTCAAACAGCACCATTGGCCGAAGCCTATATCCGTTGTTTGGGATTTCCCCTATGAGCCTGCCTTCATTGCATACGAAATCGAAAGAAGACTAAAAAAAGTGTAGCCATCTGCTGGCCAACGCCCGTACGCGGTATATCATCAAAGGAACTTTCTCAATTGAATTAGTATAGCCACAGGCGGAATGCCAAGATGCGAGACTTCTCATTCAGAGAGAATCCCAGCTATGAAACTTATCATCAAGATGTTGGTTCCACATATCATAGTTTTCAAACTTTGTAATGCTAGAAGTACCCCATGTGATCATATCATTAGTGAGATGCTTTCCAGCGGGAAATTCCCCGGGAAGGAGCGGTCGGGGTGAGGAAAAAGCACTCATGGAACTACTTTTTGAAGAGCTAATTTGTGCACCTGAAAGGTTGGGTTTCAGTATCCCAAACGAAACTAACTATATGATGTTTTTGATCCCATATTGCATCCGTTTACGTAGAGGCGAAAAGTGTCTTTCTTTAGTCTATACCTGTGAATCGAGGAAGTTTATCTGCAAAGAGTATTCAACCTACCTGACCTAGGAAAAGTCAATCCAAAAGGAGAATGCATGACTGAAGCGAAGAAGTATAAGCTGGATTCAGCAAGAGTATCCGAGGACTTAGTAAGAAAGCAAGTGAAATAGCTAGGTCATTCAAAGGAGCAGCTGAAAAATCCCTTTATAGGGCAATGCCCCGGGTAGGAAAACCAGAATCAAGAGAGAACCTTTCCATAGACGGAGAAAGAAAGAGCATCGGCTTGGTGGGCTCAGAAAGCCGAAGTGCAGTATTCTCGGTGACGATATTGTCATTGCAGATAGTAGGATGGCTGAGGGATAGCGGGGCTTTCGTTTGAACCCGAAAAGCCTTTAGTTAGTGATAGTGGGTGCTTTGACTTTGCCAAGCGCTTCAGGGTTCGTAACCTCAGTAAGGATTTCTCACCGATTTCGGTTAAGTCTTTACTGAATTGTTATCACCTTTTTGGTGCTATGTCCGTCTACCTTCGATATCGTATCAAGAGGTTTTCTACCCTTGTTAGGATATCGGGTGGAGGATATAGAGTACTCTCTAGACTTGACCATTCTCGGTCTGCACATGTCAACCGTTTGTTGGCTATGTGGACCAAGACCACCTTGCCATTTGAGTTATGGCTTGGTCGGGGTCGTCCCTTAAATCATTACCTTCGTGGTTCTATTTTGAGTTTCCTCTTTCTGTTTTAAAGGGGAGTTGGTTTTTATTCGCAGTGTAAGCAGTGCCAAAGCAAAGGCATGATAGGTGGCAGCGATATGCCATGCCAAAGAAAAGAGGCTAAGTCGCAGCTTTGTATTAGCCTGATGTTCGGATGGCATGGTTAGTGTCATCTTTGACACTAACCATTCCTTCGAGCACTTCGTTCCCCAGCGAGATTGGCCTCTACTTCTTCCCTGCCTCTTCAAAGGATAAGGCTATCTTCCCCATAAACTTGTCTGTCAGGAGGACAGAATCGACAGCAGCCAAGGCGCTTAAAACAATGGGAGCAAGACTTCCAAGTCTGCCCGCCATAGACGAAGACTGAGCCTCTATATTCTATTAAGAAAGTTTGTTAGAGATCATCACTCTGATCACAGATAAACGAGATTCGATCATGTAGCAACCGGGCCGGGCTACATACCTAAAAAAGCATGTAGTCGGTTACTACACTCCCGCCTAGCCATAACCAGCATGAAATATGGGATCTTCTCCCACAATAAACGTCTGGAAGAGACAAAGCCTTCATCTTACCAGGGAGCCGGCCGTGCTTTTGCCCGAGTGGTGACTTCTTTCGCGAGTGAAAAGCTCGTTTCTTCCTTGCTTTCAAGGCAAAGTAAAGTCCAGACGAGCTGGCCAAAAGGCATAGGGCCAAGGCTGAGCTGGCAGGCCCATCTCACTTATTTTGTGCTTTTTTGGCCATCAAGGGAAAGTGCATTTTAGCTCGATTCCGTTTCAACAACTCTTTCTTTTTCTTTCCAAACCACCGCTCAGCCCCCTCAAAACTATGGCATCAAGGTCGGCAACCCCCAAGGGTCGGGCCTCAACCGATCCACTTATAAGGTAAGGGGGAAGACTACTCTATATAAATAGAATAGTCTAGTCTATCCTAGAAAGACGGGCTAGAGTAAGCGCCAAGCGCTGGCCCATTAGTGGGTTCAATTCCAGCTTGCCTTTCATTTTCAATTTAAATAAAGAGTAGTCTCGAGCCGCGCTCTTCTGCCATGCGAAGGGAAGATCGGATTGAACGGCTAGCGAACTCAACCCTTTTGCGGCAAGAAAAGGACGAGGAAATAGCTCATAGCCAAGTGTAGGCTTGCTTCGCATAGGCTACACAAGCTTGGGTGTGGCTCCCCTTTATTACGTCTCTTACTTATTTTATTATTTATTGGATCCCACCTTGGCCCCCAAAGGTCCGAAATAGCCGTACGCACTCCTCCATATCCCACTCTGGAGGTAGGGCCTGAGAATCCTCTCTTTTTTCTTGAGTGGAAGTAGGAATGGAGTGGCTCATGCCAGACCGGAGAGATCATACTTCTCGGCTAGCTCAATCGCAAATCGGGCATCCCCCTGATAGATTCAGCCAGCTTCTTAGCTCAGCCTCATGCAGACCCTCGGGACTCGCCATTCTCACTTATATAGGTATAGGATTCCATTTCGTCTCCACAAGTTAGCCTGTCTGCCTGCAAGGCCCAATCGAAGCAGATTGTCCCCGTGGGTTCCGGATAGCGCCCCTTCACTCACTTGTGGTTTCGCTACTATACTATAACTATAGGACATCAAGACCTACTCTGGCTCCAGCCCTAACTTCAGCTTTAGATTCCACTTAGAATTAGGCACCAGCCTCGGCCTAGGCATCGGCTTCCTTCTTCGTAGTCTTCTTTTTCACCTCCTGCGGACCGGCATAGCCTTCTTCATCTTATTCATCCTTGTCTTCGTCTCTGTCTACCAGATCGGATCCAATCAAAGAAAGCAGTTCGTCCCCCTCCTCCAGCCCTTCCAGCGCTTCTGGATGACCCTTCGTACCCGTATTAGGAATTCTACCCCCTCCAGGTCCGAAAGGCAGATCTCCCCTCCTTCTCCGAAAGAGAAGACTTCCCCCTTTGTTGTGTTGACACTTCCCTAGGTCGGGGATTAGCACGCCCTACTATCACTCAACTCAAAGCGCTTAGCCGGTTTAGATAAGTAGAAACTTACCTTATCCCTCCTCTTCCTGTTCTATTGATCAGAAGCATCCAGCAGCGCCACGGAATGGACCTAATCACCACCCCTCATCACGAAAAATCCGTCAGCTCATTAATACTTGAAAGTTCCAAGCTCATGAAACTTTCGTTTGATTTTCGCCATACTTTTATAAGTGAAAGAAGTGTGGGCATTTGCACCACTTAAATCTTTAAGCTTTTTTGACAGTATGTGAGAAGAGTACTCCCTCTGGTGCGTTGTAAGAATGGAATCCCGAATAATGGCATCTCTGTGCTCTCGCCAAAATGAAGGTTCTTCGGGATCTAATTCAAACATCCGATCGGCGATCTGCCCTTTGAGTCGAGCGATCGCTCGCACTTCGTCCAATAGCTTAGCGTCAGGAACGTCTTCCCCTAAGCGAGAGCGAGCAAGAATATGCTCCTCCTCTATGGAGAGAGGTCGAGGTAGGGGGTCTACTCCTTCCTTCGGGTCCGAGGTTGAGGCAGGCTCAGGCTCTGACGCTATAGGCAAATTGAGATCGAAACGCGGTCGCTTCGAAGAGCTGGCACCGTTGTCTCCGACGGAAAGAGGAAGATCCATCCATGCTCCTATTGCAGTATAGGTATTCTTCCTTCTTAGCGCTCTGTCGGTCCTTCAAAGAGCCTATTTATATTCGTAGATCTGTGAATAATAGAAGATGTTCTTAGTTGTATGAATTTCTGACATGGCATCCAAGTGCAAGAAATGTACCGCGGGGAGTATTCCTGAAGGGATTCCTTGATCATTTTAGCGAACGCCATTCAATCAATGGTTTCGGGTTGTTGAATGCTAGTAAACTCTTCGAAGATCCCTTTCCAAATCGCATCGCGAAAGAGGAATAGTTTGTTATTTGGCTACGCTCCGATTATAGTTATTAGATAAGATTGCCGCCCCTTTTATTGTCTACGATTTTCGGGTATGAACTCAAAAAGAATTTCACCTGTCGCCAAATCTACTGCTGTTGATGCCACAGCTGACAACCCTTTCTCATCTGCTTTTAAATCCTTGGGTTTTCGAATGTCGGCAAATGGAAGGTTCGAAGACACTTTTTCAGTAAGAGAATCTCTCTCGCCCTTATTTGACTTGCTTGCTTTACCGATCGATTGCTAAAGAAAGAGGAGATGGGTAGCCTTTTTTTGAATATCCAATTCCCCGGGTTCTCTTAATTACGAATCCAAAATCGATCAATGAAGGGGAAGCCTACACAGTGGGATGCTCAAGAGATAAGGGAACGAGGGAAGACGCGGAAAAAAAAGAACATCTAAATCAAATTACATATATATATAAAAGAAATATATGAAATTTCCAATTTGTCACGAGTTGGATTCGAACCAACACTACCGGTTAAACGACATGATCGACAACCAGTGAACTTCCTTTTTTATTCGATTCGTGAGGTTACCCGGTTCGCTCTTTTCCCTTTCTTTCTATAAGAAAAAAACGACATCCGGAGGCTACTTTTAGGAAGAAGTCAGCCAAAACCTTTTTTTTAGTTGGACATAAAACCCAAGGCGAAACTTAAACAACTAAAGTCTCTTTCTGATATAAACGTTTACAAAAAAAATGATTCGCTTTTTGAGATCCCTATCCGTTACTGCATCTGCGGGGTTGGCGGGATTTAGTGCGTTGAGGAGAGTTCAGCATAGGATCCCTCATAACTCCTCAATTACTTGAAACCTACAGCTGTTGTAAAAGACTTACTGGGCGAAGTCGGTTTGGCTTACTACTTATCAATCAATTACCGGGAAAACTATATATGACAGTGACCTTTCAGTGGAAATTTCAGTCTCATATTATTGTGTACCCTTTTTCATATACTAACAACAAAGAAATACTTTTAAAATACCTGTTCCTCAAACCTTAGTGGGTCGAGTTTAATTCTAATTGAAATAGCTTCCCCAGGGAAGACCATGCGTGATCATTGCCTTGAAATCTCGAAGGGCCTTCTTTCTTAATCAGATTCCCCTGCTGTATTGAATGACATCAAAGCGAAAAGCAGTAGTTGGAAGGAAGATAATTTTTCCTAGTCATTAACATTAAGCTCACAGGGGAAAGCAGAGGGGCCTAAAAAAGATGTTTTGGAGTTCGGAGGACAGGTGTATAAGGGTACCCTAAGATGGCTTGGCTGAAGCAAACTTCTTTTCTTAGCTGTGGGAAGAAGTTCAAAGAAAGGGGGAATTCAACGACCTGAACAGGAATTCCTATTTGACGTGAATAGGGCAGTCAAGACTGAACCCCAATCCAAACCTACCTCAAAGATAGGAGTTGAGACATCACTTCATACGACTCGGTTCGCGATCCAATTCCAATAGTAGACAAGCCCGCCTTATGAAACAAAGGGATTCAATAGCTAAGCTTACGAAACTGGAAGATCGGACCTATGAGAAGCTGACCTATGTAGATAGAAGTTTGCCTGGTAGAGTATCTCCTCTGGTTTTCTTTCATTTTTCCCTGCCTTTTCTGGTGTTTTCGTGCCATTCTTGACTTGAATTATAATGGACTACCAGAACAGGTTCTCTATTCGATCACTTATAGCATAAAAAGTTATTGGAGAAAGCATTCCCACATATAGGGAATAAGTCCGAAGTCCTGAGATACAAAAAGAAATAGATTACCCGCCTTACAACCTATGTTCGAATTAAATATAGAAAATCGTATCGCTCTTTTTCTCCTTTTTCTCCGTGGGTAGGTACATGTATGGACGATTTAAAGCTCTTTATTGGCTTCTTGCTCAGTCTCTTTCGATTGGTAACGGTAACCGGTAATCGGCGCAAGGTACATTTGGTGGCGTGGTATACTCTTGACCTAAAGAATGGTCTGCCTTGGATTAGATTAAGGCATATGTCCCAAGTCAATGATGCCCTTCTTGTAGAAGATTGCCTGGAGACTTTCTCAAAATGGAGAGTCTTTGTGGTCCAAGGTTCTTAAAATATAATACTTAGAAGGCAGCTTTACTAGAAAGTACATTAGCTTACTCCTTATGCCTAGGGCACATTGACGGAAGTTCTCTATTCATGGAATGCAAGCTCAAAGAGGTACCTTAGCCCCTTTTCTTCTTCCGACCAAGTCCGACCTGTGTTCGATTCCAAGAAAAAGAATATATTTTTTCATGAGCTCTTATCAAATTCTTTCCATGTACCCATGGACGAGGACGACTACTAGGACCTGCCTGGTACAGCAAGTTAGCTCCAGCCTCTATCACTTCATGGGAACAAATGAGGGATGCATTTATCACACGGTTCTACAAAAAAAAAATAAGTGTGGGAATCACGGAGTTGACTCAAACTGAACAGCAAATGCATGAAAAAGCAGCCGATTTCATCAACCGCTGATAAGTTTACATCGTAATCAATCCATCACTGAGTCAGAAGCAGTTCGCATGTGCATGAACAACCTTCGACCGGACATGGCGGTATATCCACTTTGTCTACGGCCCATAACTTTTTAAGAGCTTGCTTCCAAAGCCACAGATATTTAGAACTATCTTAGTCACATCGCCCGACGATCTAAGTTCGTTGATAAAGTAAGAAGGGTAGAACTCCTGAGAAGACAGCGACAAAACAAGCCTTTGTGGTGGAACCTATAACTTCAGGTGCTACCTCAGATGAGAACATGAGACCAAGAGAAACTTCTAGCCAAACCAAAGAGACTAAAGCCGAATCTTCTCAAAGTCAAAGAAGAAACAGTCCTCCAAAGTCTCTAAAGGAGAAAGCAAATAGAAAGACAAGTTCGCCTTTCCTTTCCTGACGAAGAAGTACATGACTTATTCAAAGGATTGATAGAACTAAATCTCATCGAGTTGCCAGACTCTAAGCGTCCACATGAAGCAGATCGTGTAGGGGATTGCCCTTACCACAGAGTTTTTTGGGACATAAGATCCAAGATTGCTTTGTTCTGAAGCACAAAATCCAAAGGCTGATAAATGAAGGAACCATAGACGCCGAACTCTTTAAGACTATAAGTAAGAAAGTGACTGCATCCAAGATGGCGACTTATTATTGCCTAATGATCGATGTATTCGACGAAGATGATGGCCCTTTTGAGGGACTGATAGTCGGGACTAGGAAATCCCCCCTTTTTTTTTTTCAATACTTTTGAGTATTTTTCTGAGTTTATCCTCCTTATAAAATAAGCCCCTCCGTTGGGGTATCGAAGGAATTGATGCCCGTGGGCAAGCCAGCCCCCATCCAGGTCCTCCAGTTTTTTTAGGATTCGCCTCTTGAGCCGAAAGATTTTCTCCGCTTGTTGGAGCAGCTTTCCCCGATCACGACCCCTAAAAAAGGTGAGTAACCGAGTATAGATCGTTTCTACAATTTGTTGATCGGGGTCTAGCTCTATGGGCAACTCCTTCTTCCTGACAGGCTAAGGCTGTTGGGAATGGGGATCCCGATGCGGATGATCTGGATCAGCCTCCCCCTGCTGCTCCAAAGCCAGCCAGAGGTCTTCTTGGCTGAAGTCCTCGTGAAGTCACTCAGGAAAAGAGTTCGAGGAGCTCGCAACCCCGGGTAGAACACCCTTTATTATGGAGAAGACCACGTCCTACAAAAACAAAAAGCAAAGGAAACTCTGAATGGCCAATCCCTATCCCTGCTTCTAAGCTCAGACCTATAAGAAAGGGACAGGGTTCTTGAAGAAGGTGAGAAAGGCGAAAGAAGAACAAGTCGGGAACAAGACCTATAGAAAGGCCAATCAAGAAAGCTTGTCCATCGCTGGCAAATATAAAAGAAATGTTTGAAAAGGACATCTTTCTAGGTTGACCGTCTGGATAATTCCGGGGCGGAGGAGGAATTTGATAGATTGTTTTGTTTGTTGCAGTTGATGAAGCTTTAAAGAAAGCGGCTTAAACAGCGGGCTTGGAGGTTGTTTTTTTTAATTCGGGTAAAACAGAGCCAAAAAGCCGGAAGCTATAGAAAAGGAATGGGATTTGGTTACGTGGAAAGATCGAGGTAACTGAAGAGCAATCCGCAGGAAGTGAACTATGAATAAGGTATAATCCAAGACATAGTAGTGGGTAAACTCGTGAGAAAGAATTTGTCAATAAAGTCATTCAGCCCCGTAAGCACAAGGAGACTGAGAGTGATCCCAATTGAAAGACAACGATCGAAGCGGCCGATCTCATCAATAACCTTATCTTATAAGCGAGCAAAAGGCTTTCTCCTTCATTGGTCAAGGATACCTGGGATCCACTAGAAGTCACTTTGATCTTTAGGTGAAATCCAATGCTTTTGCTACTGGCACGAAGTGCTTCTACGTATTGGCTACTTATGCTTCTCCCTCGAAAAGATTTCGATAGATTGTCCTTCATCCCTGGATGACTAAGGCCAGTAGCGGCGCTAGCAACCTTCACGGTATCATCTCCAAACGAGACTTCAACGAAAGCCGAGGTTTGCTAATGCGCATTCTCGAAACGTTCTTTGATTCAATCCACTTGATATCAATTTCTTACCAACGAACCCCACCCTGGGTCTTTTTTTCTTTTTGCTACTTATTTTCCTTAAGCAGAGAATCGATTGTTGAAAGCAATTAGACTATGTCTTTCGGGAACCGATAAAGCTTTGATTTGGGAGCCAAACAACATAGCAATAGCAATATCTTGAACTCTTTCGTCAATTGTTATTCGCATATCAAGTACATCATTGGAGCTTTTGGCTCGCAAGAGTGTCCTCTTGGCAATAAGAACAGCAGCCACTTCATCTTGAACACTCTCAAGATACGCCGAGGTTTCTAGCCGCATTCCTTAGCGGGGAATCGCCTTCTTCTCTTTTATTGAGAAGAGGACTGTCCTTTGGTAAAGACATACGAGGCATACTCATGCTCATTAATCTAATCTGACCTCTCCCCTTTCCTCTCATCGGGAAAGTTCCTAGCCTTTTCAGGCCGGTTGAAGCCAAGGAATGGGGGAAGGGTCGGGGACAGGAACGGAGACAAGGGCACATAAACCCATAGCACAAGGCAACAAGACAAAGAAAGCTATCCGGAAGTTCAAGTCCAACCAGGAAGAGAGTCCATGGGGCAGGCTTTGGTTGCAGATGGGGTGACCATTCCTACGAGTGGTTAGGAGGGATGTGACCCCGCTTTTCAATCGTCCTCTAGTGGCAAATCGTTCGCTAAGGGCTAGAGAACAACTCCTTCTCTGTATTCTATGCCATATTCCTTAGACTATTGATTCAATTCCTTCAAAGATGGCAAGGGCTTCAGACCCATAATTCAACCTAGCCAACCAATGTGGGAGCTTCTTAGAATAAGTTCCAAAACCTTGAGATGAAGAAGGGAAAGCGTAAGTGAACTCGATCCAGTGGAGGAGGAAGCTCGGTTCAGTCCTTGCAGATCTTGACTCACTCACTTCAAGAGTAGAATCCGCAACTCTAGTGGAAGGGGTATTGGCCATTATGAGTAGTAAAGGCTACTATGAGCAGAAAGGGACTACTTGGCTCGATCGAGCAGCACCTACACCTTCTCGCGTAACGACTTCTTTGAAGCTAGGCTAGGATCGGATCCAATTCTAGGAGCGATGTCAGACCAGTAGACCCAAGTTATGCCTTTGATCTAGGTTTGAACACATTGTTCTCTTGAAAGCTTATTAGGAAGCTAAGTATTGACCTTTTTCTTTTCTCAATAGGAGGTGTGGTGCCGTTGGACCTGCCCTTTATGCAGCAGTAGTTTCGGTTGAACTGGACATTTCTCCCGCTATTGGTAGGCTTACTCGACTCAGAATTCAAGGAAGTGAACTGGCGGGACTCTGCTACTTACGAGGGTTGATGTGGAAGAAGGGGCGACTGTAGTTTATCGGTAGGAGGCCCTTCTTAGAGAGTCTGGAACCACCAGCAGTTGACTCTGGGCCTTTAGTCCTTACTCCTTCCGACAACAGCGCTTACTTCTATGACACCACCACCGATACCGGTTAGGAGAGCAGCTTTTTTGCCCACTTCTCTTACTGATGTGGCATTTGGCCTTCAAAGAGATGATTCAATAGCAGCGGAGTCTATCTTAGTGAGATATGCCCTGAAAACATCCGCTTTAGAGCACCAGCTCTCATTCCTGGCCAATGAACCCGGCGTATTCACCAGATCTCCTTGTATTCTAGTGTCAAAAAGGCATTTATTTGCTTTGTCCAATCCAAAACCTCACAATTCCGCCTACACCTTCTTTGCCGAAAGCCCTTGTCTGTGGCTATCTTCTACATTCTCTGCCATCTTCCGTCATCCCCTTGATCGACTGTCCCTAAAGCAAAGAGCCAATGCCAGCTACTCTTCTAAGCCATAAAGCTATGGGCTAAGCGGGTGTCGAACTCATACCTTCTACGCTCCGTTCCTGGGATTGGCTAATGCCTTTTTCTTTCCTAGAGGATATCCCGGTTCGTGCCACTTTCACGGCGGGATTTTTTTCCATTTTCTTCGCATTCTATTTCGATAAAGGGCTAGGCTAAACCTAAGGATTTCAAACCTTACCTTAGGCTTACGACTGCTTCGAGAGCATCTAGAGCAGGCCATTCCCCTATCTGTTCATTTCTGATTCAACTCGATCAGTCACCTGAGAAAATCACACTTTTGATAAATAGTAAGTTAGCAACTCATGAATGGAATAAGAGAATTAGGGCTTGACCACTTTAGAAGTAGAAAGCGAATCGAACTCCTAAACTAAAGTTGGACATTCGTTCACAGCGAGAACAGCTCCTTCCAAGGTGTCTTTTGATGTTTTGTGTGCAAAATGCGTTTTATCATTCCCTTCCTATACGTTCTTAGGGCGGGAGCAGGATTCGAACCTGCAGTCTTCAGATCATGAGCCTGATGAGTTGACCAATTACTCTACCCCGCTTCTTCCCCGTTTCCTTCTCTTTCTCTTACTATATAGAGGAGACTGCCCACACTGAACACCAACCCAATCTCGATAAAAGAAAACTACCTGACAAAGCTTTTTTTCTTTTTCTTTCTTTACTTGATAGGATAGCTGATCCTTACTGATCACTTACTGACAGTCCGAATTCTGAATTTCTTGACAAGATTGTATTGGCAGTACCGGAACGTGCCGCCTTGGTTCCGAGATTCTAGTCTACTAACGAACTCATCCTTACTTACTTCCGCTATTTCGGATATCACCTACGATATTTGTTGATCGGCTATCTATTGCCTCGTTTCCGCTTCGCCTAATGTCTAGGTAGCTCACCCGGAGGCGTGGGACAGCCCCGCAGGGAACTAAAAAAGAATATCCCTAGCTAGCGCGAGGTGCCATAATGAAGGGAAGCGAATCAAGTAGGGGCTGATTCTAAAGCTCTCTTTCTTCTCTTATAATATTTCTAGTTTGTCATTCGAAAGAGAAGGAAGGGCGTGAAGGTAGTTTCAAAGCGTTCAAGCTTCCTTATTCACGGAAATTCCTGTGTGAAAGAGCCAAAATGATTTAGCGTTTTAGCGTAGAGAGAAGACTTTCGGGTGAACGAACGATTTCATATGCAGCGATCATGGCCTGATTTTACGTAGTTCCGTATATTGATTCTAACGAGTGAATTTCATCCATTTACTGAGAGATTCCCATGCTTTCCGTTGGTCAACAACCAACCACAGCCACAGCTCTCTAATGAGAGGAATAGTTTTTCACGACTCCTCTCATTTCTTAGAACTATCTTTCTTTTTGAAGCAGATGGAGAAAGGAGAAGGTTGAGCACAAAAAAGAGATTGGAAGAGAATTAGGGAAGGCAATGAAATTGACAGACCGATAAAGGAATGAGAAATCCTCTTCATTCTTAGTGAGGCTTCCCTATTTAAGTTATCCCATAAAGTCCATCTACGGTCAACCTTCCGCTTTTAGGTGCCTAGCTCGAGAAGGCAATAACTCATTAACATCTGAATTGGTAATTAAGACAAGATCCGATTCTCGAAAAGGGAGTCAAAGAAACCAGGCTTTCTATTCTTTGACCCTTAGACAGACAGGATCGCCTTTCCGGGCAGACCGGCTTGACTCACTGATTGGACAGTTGGCACTGGAATGATAGCAAGCATCCCCTCTTCTCTTTCCTCTCTTCCGAATCAGTCCTTCTGAAAGGAAGTTCCCATGCCACCGCTTCCGGAAAAGAATTCCTTTATTCTTCAGCCTTAAAAGAAAGCTTGTTGTTATTCTTTCCCCGAGCAAACTTTCTCTGAGCCTACAGCCCGATCCATCTTAGTTCGATTAGGAAGTCCACGCACAACGAGAGCGAAGTCATGCGAACTCAGAAGCAGCAGCAGCATTTGTTCTGTTTCCGGCTGGCCTATATTGCTTTCCCATCGCGGTATACTGGAAATCCATCTTTGCCTATCTGATGGAAAGCGAATCGAAGTTGCTTGCGCCCTTCTTTGCAGTGCTGTTTTCTACTGCATCTTATCCAGGACCTGATGCTTCGTCTCTTGTTGTTGCTTCGGCGGAAGCACTTTGTCTAGGAACCTATTTATCTTAAAATATTGAGTATCAACCGATGGAACGGGGTCTCCCTGTACTTCAGATAGGGACAGGGCTCGAAACTCCCCAGCGAATGAGGTAAAGACAGAATGAACAGTTGGTCGGGCAACGATTCCGGTTGAAGCAGATCCATCCTATGCCTCATCAGTCTCTGGCGCGCGTTGAGCTTTTTTCTGCCTTTCCGTCTTTAAACCCACCTCCCTATACTGCGAAATGAGTGTCATAATCAGTTGAAAAAAAAACTCTAATGAACACCATCTGGAGCTATGTCTGAAAGTATATTAATGTAGGTAGGCTTAGCGCTTGGTAGGTCAGGAGCAGAGGTTGTAGTATAGTAATTCCAAATCCAACTTCTGAAGCAGGGGATATCCGGTTCACTTTTCATAGGTTTCCTAATAAAAAAGCCCTGTTCTAGCAAAGCAAACTAACAACTCTAGTTTATACTGAAAGGAAATGGGCTAGCCAAACCCGACAATAACAGGCGAGAATGATTACGCGATTGCTCTTCAAAGAAGACAGGATTCACACCTTCCCTCAAGTAGACAGGCAAGTCTGACGTGCTAGCTCAATGTTGTTCATTCTTTGCTAAAGAAATGGGGGTTTTTTCACTACTTTTGCCAGTCAATGGGTGGAACATTAGGTTCCCTTTCTCGTTTTCTGGTTAGGAAATAGCTTCCTCAGCGATCTGCCTCATTGCAGGAGGAAGGAACCAGAGCAACCACTGGAAGGAGGTATGATTTCAGACCATGCTTGGGGCCCTTCCTCCTTAGTTAGTGCTTTTGAAGTATCCATTGAAATATCTCTTTAAGTGCCCGGTTTCCACAAAGCATTGCCCTTCGTAGCTGCATTAGGAGACATTAGAGAGACTCCGGTGATAGACTAAGAGAGTCGGCTAGGTAGTACACAACGAGGATTCCCCGCCTGAGATCTAGGAAAGCTCCTTTCTGCTATGCTTGCCACTACTGCCTAATAGGGTTTTCGAGTAGAATAAGTAGGCTTTTTTCGATTGAAGCTAGATAGGTCAAGCTTAAGACTAGGAGTTTGCATTGGAGTTGGAGGTGGGATAGATCTCGTTTACTCTTGAGTTGAAATCTATGCTCGATTGAAGCGGGAAAGCTGGAAATCCCCTAGATCTGATTGAACTAATAGAACCAGTCCCTATCCTTTCTTGTGTTTAGGTGCAGGAGCCTTTGACTAAGTCCCTAGTCTTGCATTCGGTAAGCCGAAATCTCTGAGTGTGTGGTATTAGGTCTGTCCAGTCCGCTATCATTCCATGCCTAACAGTCTTCGAAGGCTTAGAACAAGACTTCAATCAGAAGAGAATCAAAAGAGATGATCAAAGGTTAAGAATAGAGTAAGGCCTTGACTTCTTCCACTTCCACATAGCCCTTTCTTTATACTTTAAATTAGTGGTCTAGTCTCTTTGCTTTTTCTGTCCAGTGATCTCTTTCCTTCAGGAAGACCAGGACCTGCCCTTTTTCAGGATTCGTCAAGCTAAGGTCAAGCAAGAAGGAATCTTTATGTAGTAAAGGTGTGTGAGTTATGCCTCAAAACCAAATCAATACAGCCGATATATCTTTTCTTTTTCTTCGCGGTCAGTCATTCCATTGAAGCAAAGGAGTTCCTTCCGTTCACTGATGTGACCCTTCGTCATGGTTTTTTCTTCTATAAATTCATAGCTTTCTACCCGGGTTGTTTGCGAAATGAAAAAAAAAATGTTAATATAATAAAAAGAAGAAGCTGCTATTCAATCTTTTTATTATATTAACATTTTTTTTTTTCATTTAAGGTAAAAAAAAGGTATTATTACTTCTGTAACATACGGCACTGATGGAAAAGCGGCCTCGAATGCTCTATCTAATGAGTCAAGATAAAAATGAAATAAGATTTGCGTCAGCTGCGTTCCCGAGGGAAGGATGCCCTTGCTGTTGTGCCAATCACCAGTCTTGCTGATGAGCGAGGAATCGCAATATGAATAAAGAAGTCTTATTATAATTATAATAGAATCAGGCACGACTTGGTATAATTTGTCCATAAGTCGAACGCGGCAAACAAAGGCGGCGCACTCAGAGAGATCGAATATGAGAAGCAGATCTACCTTTTCCCAACTTTGTATTTTTTTAATATTTAATTTATAATTATAGGCGGGTAATCCTTGGTCTTGGCGATAAGCGAATGATTTTTGACTAATCTGAAGAAATGAGCAAGTGACCGCAAAACGAGCTTATGGGCATAATTTCGTAGGTGAACAATAGTTCGGATTGGGCTGGAAATCTTTTCAAAAATGCCCTTAACTTTTTTTTTAGTGGGTGGTCACTACCTAAAAAATCGATTGGTTTGATGGAAATCGAATGCCACTCATATTTCCCCGAAAGAATGGTTTTTTAAAGATTATTTGAGTAAGCTTCTCCTCGCAAAAATCGAGATTAAGATCCGCCTTTTGAAATGTTTTTTCCAGTTCGAAAAGAAGTTGTAAAATGTAGTGGTTGGTTATAATCATAATAGAATAATTTCTATTTTGCCTCGCTCTTTGAAAACAACGTTCGACTTATATGTGTTAAGCATGTAGCTAAATGGCATGTTGAAAGTGAAAGCCGAACTAAACTAGGGTTAGTTCTCCTAGGAAAGAGATTGGTTTCGAGTTCTAGTAGTTAGCCAGCATTTATTATTATTTTTATTACATCTTCTATTAGTAGTAGTTCCAATCAAGTCAGCAACGCGAAGCAAAGGATAAATCTCTTTGTTATTAGAAAGCAAGTCTGCCCTGCAATTCTAGTTCTCAAGCCAGCCGAGAACTTCTTTCCAAGCGTTCCCGCGTTAGTAAGTATAAAGTTAGCGTAGCGCCTGCCGGCGAGGTCATCTTATTAGCTTATTCAAAAGGGATTTCTATAGTTACTGATGAATATAATATAAGACCAACAGCTTATTCTCCACCACCGGGTATTGACCGAAGCATAATTGACTTAGAAAAGAAAGGGGAACGACCTGAGGAGAATCGCGGCAATCTCAAATCCCTTGAGACCTTCTACCCATATAAAGGGAATACTACTTCGAATTGATTGAAATACAATCACTTTTTGGGGAGGAGTCGTCGGGACGGACTATTTCTCCCCTAATGAAAACCATGTGTTAAGCAAGGTTACGATCAAAGTGAAGGTATAACCCTCCAGGACGTTACCGCCTTTCATTCCAATATCAGAATCAGAAGCCAACTTATTACTGTAGGGTAAAGAGGATTGTGCGGATAGTGGAAGCCTAGGATCATTGTTACGGTTGGATGTAGATGGGGGTGCATGCAGGAAAGACCTTACTCCAAGTAAGGGTACCTGTGAACAGCTGTCGCGATCCGATCCCTAGATCGATCCGTCCTTTTACGGGTCGTCCATGGTAACCTGAACCGGAGGAAGCACCTCCTACTGTTTGTTCCTAGCGGACTGACCTTTCCTTGTTCTAGTTACCGCTCCGTGGGAGCCTAGCTTCACTAACTCGATGTTGGGCCTCATCGATAAAGAAAGACGCCGTAGAACTTCTTCCACAACCTCACCTTTCTTCTTTCTTCTTCAAAGAAAGCTCTCCCGCTCCTAGGCCAGTTAATCAGGAAAGAAACAAGGAAAGCAAGAACTCTGGCAAGCATGGTTGCAGTCAACGGGTTTAAAGCGGGCAGATGGAAGGAGTAGGCTCTTTCACTAGAATCAATCCTCTGGTACTACTTCCTTTCTCTGTCTCTGATGGATAGCAATTCATCTCTCTGATAGTCAAGGCAGGTAAGCCAAGCGCTAGCAAGCTGAAGTGAAGAAAGGTCATCATAGAAGGGAGAATAAGTACGGGAAAGACAGTTGCACGGTGGAGTGTGCCTATGCCTTCGGTCTTTCTTTTCGGTCAAGGAATTTTCGAGTGTGTGAGTGCGAACCAATCAGCTTTCAAGCTCTCCAAGGGTAGCTGTCAAACAAGCCAAGCCAGGCAGGAGTTAGTACGTGCATTGATGCCAGAAGAGGATGTTGTGCAAGAGTAGCAGTTCCATTCATTTCCAGTCAGTCCGGGCAAGCGTCTTCCTTCCCCTTCTTCTTCCCTGCTCGGGCATATCGTAACTATTGATTCAATCGTGCCATAAAACACCGTGATTTTGGTATCCAGTCAATTTCCCTTCCTAGACGTCAATTGAAATCGGACAACTTTCTAAAACAGCGTGTTTTTCGTCTAAATGCATTTTCCCTTCCTAAGTGACATCTCAATGGTCCCACTTTCATGAAACCCCCGTGTTTTTCGTCATCAAGAGTAAAGGCAGAAGTGCCACAGCTCCTTCGTCGCATTGCTTCTTGCTAGCAGCCTTTGATCTTATATAGGATACCACTGCTGCCACTTTCTTGCTTGAAGTAAAGGCAGAAGGTAAGGAAGATTCTAGAACAGCGGATACGCAAACAGCGGAAATGCCGACCATTCCTGACCCTGGGAGTACTGCTTTAGCAAAGCAAACGGTAGGGCAGACGGGAGTTCTTTGCCTTTTTTTTACTACTACTTACGAGGCCTTTCGCTCTATGATCAAGCTCTAGGCCGGTTGAAAACAAAGAGTAAAAACTCTTTCTCTTCTTTTTGTTTGAGTTCATCAGTATCAGTCTCAGAGGAATGCCTTCCTACGTTCCGGGATCTATACTAAAAAAGCCTGCCGTTAGAGATTGATAGTGGACGTTCAACGTCAAGCCATTCATATATGGATTCGAGTGCTATCTTATCTCGCTTATCCGATAGTGACTAGTGAACGAGGAAGGCCCTTAGGGGAATGAAGCGTATTACTCCTCTTCTAGCGGCTTCTTATTAGTCTAAGTCTGACTCTTTTAGATCTAGACCAGGCAAAGCCCTTTCCATTCTTGCAGCAGGGCGCAGTCCTAATTGATTGTTTCATCGTGTTTGATTGAAAAACTTTATGGATTGCTAACCCCAAGCGCAGAGCTTATTGTCTTCCTCGGCTGCCGAAGCCTCCTATAATGTCAAATGAAAGAAATGCTTTCCCGGACGACTGCAACTTTCAAATACAATAAAGATAGCTATTTCTTTCTCCTAGTGACTACTCCGAGTAAAGACTACTGACCTTAACCCGTTAACGGGATTTTTGACATTACTAAATAGATTATGAAGAAAGGCTTCCTCTTCCCCTATTCCTGACCCCCAAAATTCGACTCAAGAGCTGGGTGGCGGGAGAAAGCATTAAAAGGAAAAAGACCTAGGGAACGTAGTAACTCGACTGTAAGGAGAGGACCGATGAGCTAAACAAGAAATCAATTCACTAAGCAGGCAGGGCAGGAATGCGCCTTCTGGAGCTATTCCTTTGACTCTCCATACTTAGGAGAAGGGAAAGAAACTAATACATTAACCGAGGTTGAAAGAGCACAGGGAGCTGCTCCGCCAGTTGGCGTAGAGAGATGGGTCACTCTTTCGCATCTCGCGCTGTGGTGATTGGTAGAGGAGCCGAGCGTACGCTAGAATCAAGTGCCTAAGGGCTTCCACTAGAACAGAACTTAGATTCTCTACTTCAACTTGACTTTGGGACAGAGAAGGGAGAACATGATCCCAAGCCATTCCACTTCCCTCGGACCATGAGCAGTGGTCCGCTTAAATCCTGGCTCATAGCCTTCCTCAGACCTTATTGACACGGGACGAGTCGCTATGATTCACTACGAAAATAGAAGCAGATGCACTAATCAATTCGAGCTAATTTACTCATCCCACCTCGAACTCTCATTTAGCGCATCGACTTTAGCACTACTTATATTTTTATATAACTATTCTCTTACAATTACAGAAAAGAAATCTACACCAGCGCATCCAGCATCAAAGGACAATAGCTCGTGTTGATAGGACTATCTTCAAGCGTTTGACCAAGGGTTGGAGGAGTATCCAAGGTGAGCTGAAGGCGAACTGTTGGAGTAGATAAGCAGGTCTACCTCAGAGAAGATCATGGAATCATAACAGCACAGAAAGAGACGCTCTGAACTACTTCCGCTTGAGGTTGGTCGTAGATGAACCCAATAGAATTAGTATCTTCAAAAGCAGCCGCTAGAGCTATTAACTATCGGTATTACAGAAGAAGCTAAAGAAGAGGAGCGGAGCAGCTCGACCAGAGGGAGAGGAGTGAAGTAGCCCTTACTCAACCGATAAAAAGAATCTGTCTTCCGCGCAGATCGAGGCTTGTCGAAGATAAGGGACTCGACTTCCCCTGCCTTATTAAATTAAGGACTTCCCAACTTACCTAGCGGAATCAAAGGGCAAAAACCCATAAATAAAAAAATGTCTAGGTCACTTCCAACAACAACTAAAGCGATTTCTTACTGGTGTGGATTCTCCACAATAGAAACGATGGGATCTCTACAACTTGTTCCAAAAACTCCAACTACTAGAAAGGCTGAAACTGACTCCAATCAGTCAACTACCATCCATGAGCGGATACCATATAGTTATCGGCCAACAAGGTTCGATGTAATTGAAAGGGAGCTCGTCCACTCTTTCATCCGCTCTTAGGACAAAGGAGAAGGAGTCGGGCTAAATAGCGTAGATAAGAAGGGCGTCGTTTTCAAGGTAATCAGGTATGAGCTGCGGGAGTCCTAACACTACAGACTTCGAGCTCTTCTCCGGCCTTAACCTTGGCAGGAAGGGGAAAAGCATAGGTATTGAAAGGCAAATGACAATCGAGGGATGTAGAGGATAGTCAGAAAGAGATCAACCTTTTAGGTTGTTGTAGTATATAGTAAAAGTAAACTTT
>JALBWW010000015.1:130000-165000 GCA_023212625.1 Styphnolobium japonicum
CTGATCATAAGTGGCAAAAGCCGCCGGAATCCTAATTTATTGTCCATAAGCTCTCCTCGCTACTGTAAAAATGTCAAATGTCTTTTTATACACTGGCGCAGATGATTGCCCCTAAGGCACCGATGGACCAACGCCTTCGTCTATCACCCGAATTTCTAGTAGTAGTGCCAGATCAAGCAGAGAGCGCTTTCAAGGAACGAAGTCACTTTAGTACTATAGAGGTCAACTTCGTTCTAAAGAGGTATCCGACTCAACACAATCAGTCACTTAATAGGGCTTCTCACATTGGTCCGCGGCAAAGAAAGAGCAAACCAGGCAGAAACTGGATATGCTATTAAACAAGGGGGGACCTCCCGGGGTTTCTATTCCTATTCCATAATAAGCCCTACCTACTTACTAGTATAGTACTAGGATCAGTGTTCGTGTTCAAGAATGGGCTGCTAAAGCCTTTCATGACGATGAATGAATAGTCTTCTCCCTCTGATCATGATCATGGCTTGCTTACCGGGACTTCACTTTTCCCTTGGATAGAAGTAGCCTCGTCTCGTGGCGCCGGTATCGACCATCGCACGAGCAGAGTGGCCATTTCATTCAGCACTATCTCAACATACATAAGCCCAGCAGACGTAGGCTTCTCATGGGTGATCGCATTCCGCAACTGTAACGGATTCACCCTAGGGGGTTCTTCCCTCTTGTCCTCGGCAACCAGCAAGTTTCTCCTTCCGAGGACAATCTCGGAGGAGGACTCTTACAAATGAAAGAGCCAGAGTCCGCCTTAGAAGGCCTTCTCTGCTGTCCATCTGTGTGAGAGGCATTCTTCAACTTCTGGCCCTATTTCTTCTTGTCAATTTAAACCCCTCTGTTGTGCACTAAGAACTTTAGGAAGTTTCCTGCTGTTACGCCAAATGCACATTTTTACGGGTTCATCTTCAAGCCGTGTTCTCGCGCTCAAACACTGTCTTGAGATCAGACAAATGACCCGAAACAGGGAAAGACTTCACAACTACATCGTCAATATACACCACCTCTACGATGTTGACAATAAAGTAATGGAAGATGAGGTTCATTGCTCGCTGGTAGGTAACTATAGCGTTATTAAGACCGAAGGGCATCACCTGCCAGCAGAATAGTCCGTCCGTCCAACAGCACCCGGACAACGGAACGCTGTTTTTGCCTCGTCCTCTTTGGAGATTCAAATATGGTTATACCCTACCGTCCATGAATGACAGAATTTATTGCCCATAAGCTCTGTCCACTAACAGATCAGCGATTGGCATTGGGTTCTCGTCTTTTGGTGGGGCAACATTGAGATTCCGGAAATGCATTCTTTCCCCCCAGCCCTTGCTCTGGGCTTTTTGTTGGGGCAAAAATACGATAGATAAGGGGATCTAATGCGAACCTTGACGCCCGACGGGCGATAAAGGTAAGGTAAGGGACGGAACCAATGCTGTGTGGAAAGATGCAACGAGGAAACCTCTTCCCGTCCCGGTCGAAAGCCGTGCAAAGACGTAACGTAAGAGGATACTGCATCTCGTAACGGTAGAAAGAGGAAAGGCTAAGCGAAAAAGGTTAAGATTGCTTAATGAGTTATGGCCACTAGTCATTCGGATTTCTCCTTACTCATGTCAGTATTCTCACTGGGCATTTAGCTAGCCTATATCTCCGCTTTCGCTTCCGTACTCAACCGTCTCTCTCCTTAGTCCGATCTAGCCTCTATTGATTGAGAGGGTTGAAGACTCCTTCCATTTTATTAATGCAATTATGAATTCCACGGAACTTTCTCGATTCCAACGCAACTTATCCTTTTGGAGCTGACGTAACAAACTACGCGAGCCTCCCGACGAAGCCAACATAAATCCTATCCGAATAAAAAAAAGAAAAGGCAGTTTCATTATGGTGGTATACCAGCCGCCTGTTCTGGAACTTCCAGTTCCAATCGAAGCATATCTATCCGTAAATGGATTTGTATGTATAGCCACTTCAGTCGTGCTCGTTGTTTCTCTAAAGTATCTTATTTCTGGGAACATGGTCAACCATAAATTATTATGTTCGCGATTCTTCATCCACCGATGCAGAAAATGCTCCAGTTTTCCATTCTCATATGAGGCCGGAAAGTTTATTGGCAACAGGTCGGCACGAAGTGATTCATCATGCTCAAACATGAGGCGATCGTTCGTTAGGGACGGGTTATAGATCATCAAATTCCCACAAATGGAATGAGAAGTGGGTCCATGTAAATGATCGAGACCTCGGAAACAACAACGCTCCTTCCCCATATGGAGTTCGGAACCCAAAGGCAATCGTTGAGTGAACTGTATCTTCTTTGTGTTAGTTGACCTAAGCCGCACCATTACTGCTGGGGTGGGGCTCGGCCTCCGAACCGTACGTGGGGCGAGTTTCTGCCTCATACAGCTCGGGCCGAAGACCGGGGGAAGTTTAGGAGAGATGGGGAGACCCAGCAGCTGCCGGTCGGGGCGGGGATAAGCTTGTGAAGAAGCAAATCCCCCCCCCAAAAAAACCGATCTATACTATAGCGCTAGCGCTTCGCGTTCTTTCTATTTCATCCCATTT
This sequence comes from Styphnolobium japonicum, assembly GCA_023212625.1. Taxonomy (NCBI): domain Eukaryota; kingdom Viridiplantae; phylum Streptophyta; class Magnoliopsida; order Fabales; family Fabaceae; genus Styphnolobium; species Styphnolobium japonicum. The sequence goes on from JALBWW010000015.1 coordinate 132,572, forward strand.
TTTTTCGGGATAGGCGGCGAATACTAATCTAATAAGTGAAGTAGTCGTCGTCTGACCAATTGGCTCGGACACCAGACCGCTCGTGCCCGCCCATTCTGTCTCGCCCTAAATGGAATGGCTCTCTTAGTTACGCTGCGCCCCGGTCTGAGTCCCCACGTCCGCTCTTCTCCGCCCGCAACCCAAGAAGTTGGCTTTGCCAACACAACATTAGGGCCGTCCCCTTCATTCTATGCCGACCCCGGCCCGGGGCTGGCTTTTGGGGAAGCCCGTTCCCACCGCGCTCACGGCCCGGCTGGCCTTCCAGCGGTAGTGGGAATTCTCCCGTTCCCTGGTCAAAGACTTGGTTGGATGCGGGATCTACTCCACGAGGAGCGGTACGGACGTAGATGATATCATCACGACCTCTCTTTTCGTACCGCTAGGGATGCTTAACGCCACTTCGCCAACTGGCGTTACCTGCGCTTTCGTGTCTCTCAGTGTGGTCAGCACTGGGTGTTTCCGAGCAGCGAGGCTTACACCCATTCGCATTAGTTCATCCAAAGTTCCTTACCCTTATGCACGAATTATTGAATAAGCCATCTTCCTATCAAGGTTAAGGAGTCAACTGAGCATCTCAGCGGCGGGATTGAATACCCGGATCGAATCAGAGTGCACGCCGCCCGCCCTGAACAAATAGGAGGCGTGGGCCACAGGTCGCACATAAGCCGCCGGGTCGCACGACAGAAGAACACCCAACATACAGATGCACACTCCAAAATGTGAAATATTCATCTTCATTGGAGCTTTTTGGTGGTAGTCGTGACCAACAGCCATCAGCTGTCGGCTCGTTGGTAAGGCGAGAGCTTCAAGCCCGATTTCAGGTTCAGGTGGCACACCCCCCCCACAAGCACCACCCGACGAAGGGGGGACGGGGAAAGCTACAGGCCCAAAACCTTCGACCCTTCTTTCTAAATGGGGGTGCCCGGAGCACCTCATCTTGTCATTTCGTCGTTGCTCATTCCCGTTAGGGTTAGGCCGAAGTGTTTGGCGTTTCCTTCTCCGCGCCCGCTCACGCTTTGCTGACCTATCGCGTGGTAAAGAGCAGAGAGTACGAAATAATAGTAAACAGAGCACACCGCAGAAAGATTCTAAATATGAGAAGTCCCTCTTGGATTCGAGAAGAAGGAAATGAAGAACGGGAACGAAACGAAATGAGGCGTTTCCAGCTCTAGTTTCGGATGAGCTTCTCCCAATTATGTCTGGTAATAGAATAGGGCGGCTTGCTCTGACCAAGACTCCACTTTTTGCTCCGTCCATGGAGCGTATGAATTTCCTGGAATGTAGATAGACCTTCAGAGGGAATGAAGGGATAAGAATAGGAATTATAGTACCATTGGAAAAAGGGGCACCCGCGGGAACATCTCTACTGACGAACCATTTCAATAGTAAGGGTGCTGCCGTGCCACGAGGCACGACCATAGAAGTAATGAAAAAGAAAAAGTTATGTAGTTGGACCATCTGCTCTATCCGTTCGAGTTTCGCTTCTCTAGAGAAGATGAGACGCTAAAAATGAAAGTGTTCGCAACGCATACCGAAAGGATACCAATGAAGCCGACCATTAATGACTAGTTTGAACACCAGGAGCGGTCTGATCAAATAAGGTAAGGGATCAGACCGCTCTTAGAAACAAAAAACAAAAGCAAACTCTCATAGTTCGGAGCCCAGCTCCAACTACTTCTTCGTAAGTAAGGTGAGGTACTTCTTTCGGTTTGAATAGGGGGTCGCCCTTCTTTTTGTTGAAGTAGCCACGACTTTGGTCGTAGTCAGTTCAAACACAGAAACCCAGTCCACTTGCAGCCATGTTGATAAAAATGACTAAGTTTCATGACTTGACCAGTCACTCGCCCTCGTATTAGAAGATCATCTCACCCTGTGGTCGACATTCCATTCCCCTTAGTCGTAGGCGCTCGTTCTATTTTGATTTGAATGGGCCGGGTCCCCCGAGGTACATATGGCCGGCCCTTCGGGTGTCTCGGTGATACAAACAAAGAAAAGACGAATTCCAATCACATCCCCTATCACTTAAAGCCAATCCTTACCAAAGGAGGAAATAGAATCGAAACGAAACGTCCTTTATCCTGCCTTCCCGTTGATTTCCCCCGACAATCAAGCTGCACTTACTTCCTTCTAACAAGTGGCTGAGAGTTAGCCCGTGAAGGCCTTGGTCTCTTGGCAGGAGGTTCGCCGCCCCCTTCCTTTCCGGTCCGGCCGCGGTACGGCACCTGAACTCGAAGCTACGATCAGATCCGATTGGATCTGATCCGTTCAGATTCCACAGATCCAGCCGATTTGGTCTGGTCCTATCCGACCCAACCCCGGAACTTAGAACGGCCGGCATGTTTTGGACGATAGAACGGGGAGAGGGGGAGTCGTGCCCATTCTCTCTCCGGGCACGAGCAGGAACATCCAAATTGAAGACCGAATACATGTACATGACGGAACGACATATTAATTAAATAATACGTGATCTGATTTGATAGGTTGCCTGCAGAAATAGTTTACCGACCACATAACAATTCATTCTTGTGTGTAGCGCGTGGGGCCATGTCTCCCGAACGATCATAATACGGCCGCTCATCTAATATCAAATCAATCGGTAGATCTCACTTCCCTTCCCCCATACCATAGCCGGAAGGGATAGCGTATCTACAGAAGAGAGAGTATGGGCCCTTACCCTTAATTTAGTATGGGGCACCCCTTCCAGTTTCAGATCTCTATGGAGTTCCATATCCTGTTACAGATATTCCAGATGTAGAGACAGATCCAAAGCCATTTGATCGAGATCGAGTAGCTATAGCAGATCTATTTAGAGATCGGAACCCCGTTCCGGGTACACCCATTTTCAAATCAAACTATTTTTTTTTTTTTTAGGAATACCAATTTTTAGTAAGTAATCGAGGAATTAACTAAAACTACATTTGACTGACTATACTCTCTTTGTCTTGTCTCCCGCCGGGTGAGCCTAATATTAATAAAAACTCTAAAGGATGAGAAACTTGGAGTGAAAGACAGAGCACAAAAAGCTTTTTTTTCTAGAGATGGAGAGAAATAAGCGGGGTGCTTTATCTCTTCCCTTCCGATGTCCCCATTAGTTGATATACGGAATTGGAAAGGAATTCCAGATCATTCTGATTTCAGGCGGGATATGGATGGAATCGAGAGGGAAGAAAGAGTTCGGTTTCAGAGGCTTGATCAACTTTGTAATCATGGATCATCAACAAATCCCTAAATGCTTCTTTATATTGTCGCCACGGAAAAGGTTCAGGTAGGGAGAACTCTTAGAGTCTCAAGTTTTAGATTAGATAGTTTTTATTAAAATCCATCTCCACCTATTTGTTTGTGCCCTTCCTCCCAAAAGCATTCCGGCATCTGTGTTATTCCTGGTCTCACCCTGTGAAGCAAAGTCGGACAAGGGGGAAAGACATGGAATGGATAGGGAACCGTAGCCAAGTGGCTAAGGCATGAGTCTGCAAAACTTCTATTCGTCGGTTCGAATCCGCCCGGTTCCTACACTACAGCGCCGCGCCATTCCACCCATCATTTTTTTACATGGTTAGTGGATAGAACGGGGGCCGGAGCTTGCTCCTTCGTACTAGTGTAGTGGCTTAGCTGCCTTAGTTTCCCTTCCTTACCGTATTCCTTAGCACAAGCACTAAGTAAGCCCGTGAAGGCGAGGGCTAAAGAGGCGGATTCCGGACAGGGGAATTGACTTGCAAACAGTGGCTACGCACCTAAGAGCGGAAATGCCGACATCTATCCCATATGTCACTAAGTTCAGCGGTAGCATGAATAAAGAAAGTGAGCGCTCATCTCGAGAGCGTGAAAAAAGAAGTACTACTAAGAGCGCATTCGAGGCCATCCTCTTCTCTGAGAGGATTAACCGCAACAACCAACATAAGCTTCAACAGGAAAGGCAGCTAACCCGCACTCGAACTCTCCTCTTCCTAACATTTTCCGAATCAGCTTCTAGTTCTAGCTGGACTGACTCAAGATCCGCTTCTCCTGTGACAGAGGAAGTTAGGTTTAGCATCCCTCTCTCCCGAAAGCATGCTAAGAGCGAATCCCGAGATAAAAGGAGTTGAAGTGAAGATGATGTCTCGGAACCATTATTGGATAGGCAAAGGATGTAGGTGGTGATGATCTTGAAGATGAAGACATAGGCAAGGCAATGTATCGCAGGTTGACACATGTGAAGCTGGTTCAACAAACATAGGTAAATGAGTAAATGTTGAAAGAATAGCGGATGAATTAGCTGCCGTTATTCTTTCAACATTTGCAGAGCTAAGCCCGGAAGTTACTTCAGCCCCGTTAGAGCTAACTGCTGCTTCTTCTATAGCAAGTGCCGAGCAGGAATCACTGCTTATTCGACCGTTAATGCCTACTCCCCTGGTAGGGCTATTCAAACCAATCCACCCAAGGCAAGGAGAAAGACAGCTGAACAAGACCCTGCGGATAAGAGAAGAGTTGTGATTAGATTAGCACTTTCTCTTCCAGATCACCGAATAGACTGGCCTTACTTAGTGACTCTCCCCAGGAAGAGAAGGGAATCCAGGGGAAGTCGAAAGAGAACTTACAGGCTTTCCTCAAAGCTCACAGCTAGTCCCATATATGATAAGTACTACTAAAGACAAAACGAACTTCTAAGACTAGAAGAAACCTGTCTTCTCCATCCCTTAGGCCAAGCTTCTAAGTACTTAGCCAACGGATACGAATTCGAAAGAAAGGTCAATCTCCGAAAGGCCTTCGCAGAGCTGAGCTTTAGGGGGGAAAACTTTTTTTTTGTGGTCTTGCACATGGAAAAGTAAAGTATTCTACGCAGGCTTGATTTACCGGAATTTTTGCTTCAAAGAATGCTTTCAAGCTAGGAATTTAAGCACGGATAGCTTTATTTGACAATTAGCTGGAAGTCGGGTATGCCTATTCAACATAAACTAAGGCGCTGGGTAGATCGTAGATTGCCGGGTATGAATTAGATTCTAAGTCGGAGAATGCCCATGAAGAGGGTCTTATTACAGAATCCGCAGTTTTGAAAGTAGCCCTAGACAGATCATTGCTAAGAGGAGAGCAGGGAAAGCTTTTCTTGCTAATCAGGTGCTATCATCGTATTATAATGATTATCCCGTCTGCCTTTCTGCTTGAAAGTTTTCCTTTCACCCTATTCTAGCAGCGGATGTGCGACACAGGTCTTCATATATTAGATCAGAACTTACCTTCCTCTCAATCCGAATCGGCTAGCTCGTGCTATAAATATATAATCACTCCCATGCATACAATAGCTACGAGCTGCTGTAAGCGCTCTTGCGCGAGTACTGTATCACGAGCGCACTACCGAGTCCCACGAGTACACTAAGGAGAGAGGAACTACGAGCAGAAATCAGTAGTCACTCTTCGAGTTTTCGAAAGATATTGCGTCTAAAGATAGAAAGAGAGAGATAGGCATAGCAGTTGACTTACAGAAGTTGCTAGTCGATCTCTCTCTCTTGCCTAGCCGGGGATCTTCTAGGATGCCGATTGGGACAGGTAGATTGAAAGCTAACTATCTCCTATTGCTAGCATGGCGGAGACAGAAATAGCAACTAATCCTTCTCCTTGGCGGAGAAAGAGTAGCCGATTTCTTTATCCCGGGCAGGCAATCGGGAGTCTAGTCTGGCTAGTAAGGGAAATGGAAAGCTAGACCGGATACGTTGAATCCCTTCTGCTTAGTTCTATTTAAACTACTCCTTGCCCCTGCCCTTTCGATTGCGGATGCGAGAACACACATAAGTCTCACAGCTCCTTCTCGAGCAGTAAGAGCTCCCTCCGTCGTCCGATTCTATGCCTAATATACCCGCTCTTCAAGGATTAACTCTTTTGTGCATGGGTGTAGTTCTACTATGGATTCAATTCCTTCAAACAGCTTATTCGAAAACAATTCTTCCTTTAGCCGCAATGCAAGAGAGGAATTCCTTTCAAAGCCAAATCGTCCTTTTTCAAGGTAAGGAATCGGGCGCATTAAAGCAAGGGCAAAAGCAGAAAGGAAGGTGTGATTCTCTTTTAAAACTCAAACTCTCTTTCACTCCTGAAAGGCTTTTCTGATTCTAATAAGGCATTTCTTTCTCTGTGGGGCGATCATTTAGCTGCGTTGCACGTGCAGCCCGTGCATTGATCTGTCCGAGCATTGATGCTCCTGTCGGGCGATTCATTCTGTCCGTGCCCTAAGCCCGTCCATTCTGTCGTTCGAATAACATCTCTCTCGTCCCTCTAGCCGGTGGAGCTTATTCCTGCTTTAGCAGAGAGGTTGCCTTGCCGCCCTATCCCTCTCCCTTGCCTTCGTTACTTCTTGTCTTGTAATAGGAGTGAAGCTGTATAGCAAAAGTGTGTTAAGGTCTGACCATTGTCAAGACTGGACATTGAGGGACCAGAAAGAGAACTCCATAATGAGTTCAATTTTTAAGTTTGTATTATGATCTTTATAGCTATCCAGTATAGTATGAAGCTAGAACCAGGGATCTATAGGAAGTGGGATTTCTTTCCTTGTATTGATTTTACTATGGGCTAAGGCAGTTTAATCTGTGTCTTTTATGATTGGAGCGGAGTTTACTAAATATGAAAGATGAGTCCCAATCAAAAGATTAGACTGTTTCGGGTAAGTCCTCAACGGAATGACAATCTACTTAACCGTTCCTGCTTTCCCTTCTCCGGGATTCACTTTTTATTTTTGTTAACTTTCACTCTGGGACTTCACTTCAATCACTTCAATTAAAGAAAGTAACCAAAACTGTAACAATGCTATGTTAGAATATTCTAGTCTGTAGAGACCGGTTTCCGCCCTCGGACACTAATGCCAGTTTTTGGCGAATCTTCTGATTATCGAGTTTCAATTCGACAAGTACCAACAGGCCGAAAAAGAGAAAAAAAAAGGCCTTGCATACTCGAGAAGCTGATTCAATAGCAGATGGTCTTGTTGAAGGCTTTTTTACTTCTACTGAAAGTCCTTACTTACCAGACCGGGCTTAGCTCTTTTCAGGTTGCAGAATGTCCTCTCTCGTCGATCCGCTGAATAAACAAGAGCTACTACTCAATGGCTGGTTAAGATCTTATGGGTATAATTATTCGGATTTGTTTGTTTGGTCCTAGCACTCGGAACGAGACAAGTACGTGTGTAGATAGGACGCGAGATGAATCACAAGGAAGAATGCCTTATAGGCAGTTTTCCAGCATATAATATATGAGAGCTAGCCTTGCGCTGAACTATAAACTATGTGTGGAGCTCTATCTTTACCTTGCCGGCTGTTACTATTCCTATTGTTATAATAAATGAAATGCCCGATTCAATGGGAGAAAGCGCCTTGCCTTGATGCTCATTTGGGAGCTTATCTGAACAACTATCTTATAGAATTGTTATTTTAATACCATGGATAGATAGTATAGCATCGGGAACCGCAGGTGAGCTGCTCTTTCTAGATGTTATGAGTCCGGTTTCATATGAAGGCAAGGCTTTCGGGTCAGCACATTTAGTGTACTTAGTCTTTAACCTCACCTCACGGAATATCATCAAGCTATTCGCCTGCCCTTCTTTGGAGAGATCATCATATCTGTCTGCCCCCAATAAGGTTTTCACCTTAGAAGTAAGATCTTGCCACTAGCTACTTCCTTAGATCTCCTATTCGAAAAAAAGGCTTTTTGGCCCTCTCTCTTATCCTTTCGCGTACTCCTATCTTGATTCCCTCTTTCTTAAACGGGACTCCTTTCTTCATTAACCTGGACCTTAGCTTCTTCGCTGACTAGTATAGCTGTGCTCCAGTTTTTTCGGGTAAAGAACTTTGCCTTTACGAGTTGAGTAAGCTGGGTTCGCTTTGCAAGGAAAGGAAGGCATCCGTGCAGGTAGAACCTGTCATATTCTTCCCTATATCTTCGACTTCCTCCTACCTACCGGAAAGAGTCCTTTGATTCCTTTTTTCCTTTTTCAAAAGAGATTATTAAGCTGCCCGGATCTCCACCACCTATTGTTAAGCCAAGTCGATGGAAGGAAGGTCAAAGACCTAGAATTCCAGTTTAGTTTCTCCACCGCTCCACGCTTTCGAAGCTTCGGCTTGACCGCCTGCTCAATCAAAAGAAAGGCGGGGCTTTCTGAAGTCAGTTCCCATTCACCTTGCCTGCATCGAAAACTTTCAAGAAAAAAGAAAAAGGCCCGATTGCCTAATGTCCAAGCTTTTACTTTCGCCTTGTCTACCTTGAGGCCTTCTCGGGATGGGATACTACAAAAAAAATATGAGTGAAAATTTGAAAAAGAAAGAAAAGTATGCCTCACCCTTCTCTCGGTTGATAAGAAACTGCTCCTCCCTGATGAAGCCGACATCCTTTAACTTAACTTCTGGACCTCTTTTTCGATTTGGTCTATGACATTGGATTGGGGTGGAATCTTCTTTGGGCTTGCTTCACGGGCTTAGCACCTTCTTGGATGTTTAGCCGATGCATGGCTATCTTTCGGTCTAGTCCAGTTCGGCGTAGCTCCAAGCGAAAACATCAAAGAATTCTCTGAGTAGATCCATGTACTGTCAAATCTCTTTCATTTGAGAAGCTTGCACTTAGGAATACAGGGCGAGGATTGTCAACAGTCCCGAGATCCATTTACTTGACCTCGTCCTCTGTAGGGGGCACAGGCTCTACATCCTATTCTTGAACTGACTCTCGTCTCTTTGCTCTTTGTTTGACGGAGACAGAGTTTATAGACAATTGGAAGAGATCTGAAAGAAAGATCTCCAGAACTTTCGGCGTCAGACAAAGTTTTCGGCGCAGGGAGCGGAGTTGGCAGGTAGCCCAAGCCTATGTTTTCTGAGATCGACGTACTGGCCGGCTAGCCAAGCTTCCCTTTCTTCTTCACCTAGATGCGGCTCGAGGGGTACTTTTCTGCCTCGACCGTTCTTCACTTCAGCCCGACAGGCTCCTCAAGGTCATAGCCCATGTCCTTCGCTTCTTTGCAATCGGACTGTACTTTCTCTTTCTTATCTCACCATCGGTGACGATTCTTTCCAGCGTAGAAGAAGACTTCCGGGCTACCCTGTGAAAGATGAGGAAAAAAACCTTCCATTGAGAGGACGAATGTCGCTCCATTAGGGTCCTCTGCCTGAGAAGGTTGCTGTAATGCAGGAAGTGGCATCTTTACCGAGAGTTGAAGTAATTCCCCCAGCCCCAGTTTAGAGATTTCGTCAACGGGGTCATGCTCTTTGAGATAGCGTTGACCGTAAATCCCTTAGCTTTCGACTTTGGGATTCGGAGAGGTCTACGAACCTGTGCTTCGGCTTTCGCTGGCGGGCTTTCGTCATCCATCACTGTCTGGGCTGGGCCGTCGTTGTAAAGACGCGCATCCGTACAGACAGTATGCCTAGACTCCTTTAAAAAAGGGCTTCTTGTCGGCAAATACCCAGTTTCTCCCTTCTCATCAACGTATTTGAAGCATTGATGAAGGGTGGAAGGTACCACACTGTGGATCCAAGCAGGAAGTTTAGGAGGTGTCACCGTCAATCACGTAAGAAGTGACCTCAGTCTTCAGATCCCATGTTTGGCACTTGAGACGAATCTTGCCGATGGCTCTTTGCGAGTCGGCATTGTACCCCGGAATAGTCACCTTGGTCTGACTTAGCCGGCTCGTAGGAATTCATTCCAAGATCGGCTAGGGCCCGCAGTGGCATCACGTTGATGGAGGCCCCAGGGTAGAGATCGACCCTTCGTTGTTCTTCTCACTCGTGTTGCCGAGTGAAAGCAGCCCTTCTTTTTGGTCGTTATCCCGGGTAGTTTGCTCCGAAGTGAAGAGTTGCTACTTCGTTGTTCTTTCTTTGTTTATTGTCCTTGATTTATGCTTGACTTAGGAAGGGCTTAACTGCTCAAGTCCTTGTATGGACAATCTCTATTGTTGTAGAGGTACTTTCTCTTGGTTCTTCCCGGGGGGTCTAACCATCTTACTAGCTCGTACTTCCTTGATCCCTTTTGGCTTGAGCAAAGGACTTTCTTATAGGGTGCTAGAGAGGGTGATGGAAGAGCTATCTATAGCTATCGTGTACTTGCTTTCTCTTATTTCTCTTTCGTTAACAGGTTCTTCTTCCTAGTATGCATGGGTATCTCTTGTGAGTAGCTCCATAACTATAGAATTTCTTCTTTCAAGAGGGTTTGCCCGTAGGGTATTTCCTTTCAAAGTCGTTAGGAAGCCAAGATCTTAAATAGCACTCCAACGAGCTAAGAGTCGGTCCTGTCCTAAAGGCCTATAAGTTCTACCAATCCCCTTCATAAGAATAGTATGTGGTCGAATCTATTGCAGCTTTCGACTGGGCTGTGGTCCGTCGAGGTGAAAAAAATTCCTTACTAAAGGAAGAAGTGAATTGAAGAGTCTAGAATATGGACTTTTTCTTTCTCGTAGCTAACGCTCTAGTTGAGCAAACCAACTTCCTTTTTGCCTAGAATCCGGCATTCCCCCGTCTGAATGGTTACATGGAAAGGAGAGGTCTAAGCTTAAGAAATTGCTATGAGACTCGTAGGTAGAAAGAAGAAGGCAATAGGAAAGATTCGGCGTCCTTCTTACCTTCTTTCTGGAGAGGGAATAGTGCTTACTTTCACTTTCCTGGGAGCTTATTAAGGCAAGGAAGTCGCTATTAGGACTGAAAGCTTAGTAAGGGAAGGTGCGAAGCCTGATTGACCACTTTCGGTGGACTGATAACGGCTACCTACTTCTCTTCTTGTGTTTTCAGACTAAGGCTTTCCTCACTCTATACTCGATCTTGCTTAGAAGTCTACTCTGGCACCTTGTGACGGGCTTGAATCAGTCGTGACTCAATTATCACTCTCCTAACGCTAGGCAAGAAAGACTTTTCTATCTATGTCATTAGATAAGGAAAGAAGGGGCTAGGCAGCCAAGTCTTTCCAGTTGGAAAGAACACAAACAACAAAAGCTGTACTTCTATAATGCTGATGTATGGAAGGCATCAATCATCCCAGAACTAACCGATCCAGCTGTAACGTAGTCAAAACAGTAGGTCATCCAGATTCGAAACTGACTTGGGAGAGTAGGACAGTCACAGGCGAGCTTAAGTAAGAAACCCAATGCTTCACACTGACCCAATCGGAAGCTAAATCAGTTACACATGAAAGCCAAGAGCATCGGTGACGGGGTCAACATCCTTCCGAGAGGACCGCTCTAGTTGTTGAATGGTACAGACCCTACGCTTCGTAACATACAGCTAAATAAAGCCCCTCAAAAGCATCTCCATCCGAATATAAAGAATCATCTGTTAAGACAGAGTTTGTAGTAGTTTCATTTCCACCAGGGAAAAGAGCTAAATGAAAAGGAAGAAAGGGTCCTTGATTTACCCAAATTCGTAAGGAATCTCGAACGGAGTCTGATCTTTCTGCCTTACAAACTGTTTAGTCCGACCTTGCCGGAAGGAAGGATTTCGATCTTCGTTACCATTCCATTTATTATTTCGCTTTCGATTAAGTGAGTGTTTGTTCGCTGAGACTCTGACTTAAATGCGAGTCTGTGACTGTCCTCTTTCTAATAAAGTCTTGTCTCTTGACCCAATGTCAGGTGATTGGCTAACCGTGCCTTAAAGGGTGTGTGTGTTCGACCATGACGCTCAGCTTGTTATGGCGAGCGAATCGAGAGCTAAAGCTTCAAAGCGATCAGAAAAGCGCTAACGCGACTATACCCAAACTTTAGTTGATGACTAGACTTACCTAGCGCTTACGTTATAGGATTCGAGCAAAGAGAAGACAGTCTCAAAGAAGCCATTCGTAAACCTACAACTTACTTACTACTATCTTATTAGAAGACATACTGGGAGACATGAAGGGAGGGAGGCTCTATTCCACCATTCTATCAAAGACTGGCTACCATATAAGAATAAAGAAGAGACTGATTAGCCTTACTGCTTGACCTCCTCTCTCTTAGCTAAATATGGGGTTATCGAGATAGTAGTTCCCTCTTTCCCGGATGGGACTCTACTAGAGAATAGATAGCCCAATTCCACTACATCCGCTCTAGGCGGAGATGTTCGAAGTTCCTAAATGACTGGGCTACTTAGGCAGACTCCCCTCACTACCTTTCGACTCGGGGTGTTCTAAGGTGCTAAATGCATTGTTGCAGTCGATGCTATTTCGTTCAAAGATCCTATCTTCTCTTCTTACTAGGTGATACCTGGTTGTTCGAGGAAATCCTTGTCGCTACTCTAAGTAGTTTCCCGAGTGTTTTGATTTCCTAACCAAGGATAGGCGACTCCGGATCTGAGATTGTACTAGACTGAGCTGCCAGAGTTGTTGCACTGGGGTATCTATTGGTTTATTGTTAAAGGATCTGCTTCCTTGTGCTCTTATTGCATTCTCCCAGAGAACTAGGGGGGATTCGATTTTCACCTCTCCGGGTTGGTTAGAACAAGAAAAAAAAAATACCAACCAACACTAATGGGGGTGAACCCAACAGGAGCTCGAAACCGCCGATAAGGGCTTCCCAACGAGTCCATCGAAACGAAGCTAATTATAGTAGTAGCACAGCCACTTATGCCTTCTTAACCGTGTCGTGAAAGTCCTTTGCTCAAGTGCTCAAGGAAAAAGGGATCTTTTACCCCGAGGGTGTAGAGTTCTTCTCACTCGTATTTGCTAGTGGTGAATCATATCTATATTTATGGTACTTAGCCCCTAAATTTTCATCGTTTGCTATAGCCCTCTCTATCTTTGTTGGCGTAACCGCCCCTTGATTGGGCGTATGTAAATGCCCGGTAGTATGAGCTACTTCCTCTTAGAATGATCACTCGCATTACCTATTGAAGACTTTCTTTTCCCCTCTTTCACGCCGACTTCCCCTAATACCTCTTTTCACTCGGCAGTCTGTCAGAGTTAGCGCTTCGGCTCTTATTTCTTTCTCTTTTCTTTCTATATGATATTACTCCCCCGGTTAAAGGGGATTGAGAGCCTTTATTTCTAAATGACTTTTCGCTCTTTTACTAGGATAATAAAAAAGCCTTTGTAAAGTCTGTTGGAGGTGCAAATTACGCCTTTACTCTAGCTGCTCTTGGTGGTTGAGTAAGGGCATTGAGCTTAGGCCTACCCCTACTCTCAAGGTAGGGTAGTTCAGTCACCCGAGGATCACTGAACTACCTTAGAGGTTCACTCACTTGAAAGCGTCTTCGAGTTATCATCAAATAAATGCATGGGTTTTTTCATAGCTACTTTTTCTTCCCGTACAGAACGAGTTCCGTCCCTTTCGACATACATACGCCCTACTCCCTTCATGTTCCCGAGGTCAATTAAAGGATCCGTTCACCCTACCTGTCGAGATAGACACAGGCGGTAGTCTCATTACTAATGCCACTGGCAGGCGATCGGTTTAGTTCTGGATCATCTACGCCTCTGGTCCTTTTCTACGCTACGATCTTTGATTAAAAAAAGCGAGATGCTTCCAAAAAAGTTTGATTTCATTGTTTTCATCAAGGTCCGTTGTTGTGACTGGAAGAATGGATTCTGAATCGGATGCCCTATCTTCCTTCCCCTTATTCTGAGTGAGGACATATCCTAATGTAATGAACTAGACGACCTCGGAAGGAACCATTAGAGGAGAAGGGTGGTCGTAGATCAGGTGAGGAAGGTTACTGGCCCAATATGAAGGAAAACGTATAAGATTATGTGAGTACCTGTTATACCTGCTGGATGAGATCTCAAAGGCATGCATACAAAATGTAGAGAAAGTCGAAAGCCTTCAAGCTTTTAAGCTTATTCGTCCAAACATTATATATTATAGGCCTGACCCCTCTAGTTATGGTTGTGGGAAAGACTTTTTTCAATTGCCATTCCCGATCCCTATTGAAAAAGAAAGCCAGGAAGCTTTGCAGTTAGAACCAAGTAGGTAGCTAGAGCGGGGCAAGCTTTCCTTTCTTCAACTACATTCATTCAACTAAACTCTTCTTTCTTGCCGCAGCAAGAGCTTTTTTTTCTGCTGTGGTTTCACTATCTTCCGATTTTATTTTAGCACACACCCGGTAACACCCGCCTCAGATATGTGAATCTTTAGTTCATCAAGCCAGTCAGCTAGACCAAGGAAGCAAACCTCCGCGTGTTATGCGAGTTTTGTCTATTCTATAGGAATTTTTAAGATGTTTATAGGTAGGGACGAGTAAAAGAACAAGGAACATACTTCCTATAGGGACTAGCAAACTAGTCTTGGCAGTCAAAGCGGGGCCAAGAATCAACTGCAACTAGCTCTAAGATAGATACCAGAAGGACACTTAACTGGAAGGGAAAATGCCCTGTTAGCAGGACAAATAAATACTGTTTGCGAGGAATCAACTGTTTTCGCACATAGGTAAGATACCCACTAGCCGGCAAAAGAAAGCCCTCCGAGATGCAAGAATGGGAAGGGAGTCAAAGACTGATTGCCCTAAGGGATTTTTTGGTGTTAGCACTTTCCCTCTTACCTTCGTCACCTTGCCTTGGGTCCTTACTCGCTGTTGGGATAGGAATGAAGCCAGTGTCCCTTAGTCTCACTATGTTCAACTAAGCCACTTTGTCCCTTACAAGAAGATCACTAGTAGAAGAAGATACCCACACCCACGGCCAGAGAATAGGCGAATAGGGTTTGCACAATTCCATTTCTAATAGAATGCCATCTTTAGCAAAAGCAAAGGAGGATTGATCTACGAATGCCGGGTTATCGAATCTCCTGTTAGGCGCGCCAGCCCTGTTTTCAGGAATTATTGAATCAGAAGCATCTCGGGAGTCAATAGACTGTTTTCGACGTGAAGAAGACTCGGTTGTAGATCGCTAGGCCCCTTATTAAAAAGGACTTTCTATAGGAAGATTCATATGAAAGGCTAGGCACCTTCCCCGCAGTCGCACCTTTAATCAAGTTTGATCGAACTAATGCTACATCTGATCTGCTAATCAAATTAGATATTATATCTCTTCCTCGGAACAGGTGAATCATAAATTTGATTCACCGAGGAGAGCATAACGCTTGAAAACACGATTAGGATAGACCTTTTCCGCGCAGTACCACACAATGAAGTTGATGGCAAAGCGCGAAGAGCGGCCAAGAAGACAGGAATTCCAACGGTTGGCCGGTTGCAAACCAAACGCGAAAATTCAAGGGCAGATTCTATTAGGATTACTTGATAGCCGCCTTAGCCTAGAGGATAGAGGGCTGACGATAAAAGATCGATTTTGTTTCATCGTCGCTTCTTGCCTTCGTAAGCTTTAGTAGTTTCTCTCTTTGATATAGTTGGATTGGAAGAGTAAGCCTGCTCCTTCGATATAGTTGGAGAAAAAAGGGTAAGCCCACCCATTACTATCCTAAGGCCTTCTATGGGGATCCGGCCGAGCCCGTTCCTGTCCAAAGGGAATTCCCTTATTTCTCAGGTGGACCATTCGAGGCAATATAGGTAGATTCCACAGTAGCAGGCCATAGGAGATAATACGTTTTTTGATAGGAGGGGTAAGTACTAACTAGATCTCTTTTCTTTCCCTAAGGCTTTAGTTGCTTTGTCCTTGCTAAGCCTATAAGCGCCTAAGTGATTGTGAAGTCTGATTTGTTCCCGAGGGATTCTAATAGACTTTCTGGACTCCTCCTTTTTAGCGAGTGTAGGATTTATGTTAAAGGTCTGGGGTTCCCGTTATCACTAGTCTTAGTGCCCCTAGATTCTATAAATCTTCTTTTGGTGGACTCTGAGGCTATGTTATAGTATATGCCAATACCGATCCTCTTGCAGAAAAGAAAAAAGCTATTCTTAGTCTTTTTGCTAGCGAGCCATTTGCAGTGACGGGTTACATACAAGCAAAGAGGGTCTCTCTGCTAGTTACACCAATCCAGCTTTCTCTTTTCCAGCAGTCCCTGCCCCTTAGGTTTGCGTTCTAGTTCTTGTAGTTTATGGAAGCTTTGTTACATACCATGCAGTGCAGTTGGAATAGCAGTTGAAGTTTTAGTTTCCTCTGGATAAGCGGTGTAAGCCTCTGAAGGAGTAGGTCTTGCCCCTACAGTGTCAGTGACAGTTTATAGTTCTCCAATTTCAATGGCAGTGTCAGAAAAAAAGCTATTTCCAGTGACTTCCTTCCTCATGACGAGCTTGGCACAGGCTTCGAATGAAAGCAACCCAAGGTCTGTCCTTTTGATAGTCCTAATGATTCTATCGGAGGTGACAGCAATAAGGAGAGGATAAAAACATCTTTTTCTTATTACGATGCCTCCCCCTTTTTTTGACCAAATCATTCTTCATCGCATAAGCCCATGACAAGTCATTTCCAAATGGGAAGTTTTCCTTTTTATATAAAAGATCATATGGTAGGCCACAAATTGGGAGAATTGGAACCTATTTTTTTCTATTCAGTGATCAGTACGCTAGTGTGGCAGGCTGCTTTTATGGTTTTTTCTGCATCCCCACGTCAGAGGATAAAAGACTGAACTAAGTATCAGATCGCCAAAATGGAACAAATGAAAGGTAAAGATCATGTTTCAAATTGGGAATGGAAGAGGGGGATCTACCAACCATGGACGGAAAGCAGAGATCTCGGGTATTCTTCGAACAAATGTTAAGAAAAGTAAGTTACCATAGAATAGGGCTGACTGAAGCTTTTGCTTTGCTCGACGTAAGGAAAGGACTAAAAACGAAAGCTAGAGGGAGAGGTCAGTAGATCTACCAATGGGGCTTTTCCAAATCCCTTGACTTGATGAGGTCTTGAAAAACAGGATCTTCGGCCTCTGGGGATACATGATCGGTGAGGAGTTCCTAGGCGCATCTCACGAATCCAATGGAGAGATTCTCATCTAAGACTGGGTCTCGGAATCATCCAAGTAAGGATTTCTCGCCTGACTTATCTGGCTCTGGCTACCTTGATTAACCGACCTCACCCTCCGGCAGGGTGAAAGGGTCCTCCGAAATTCGGAGTCCGAGCTAAAGGAATGCGTGAACTTGCTCGAGGAAGCTGGACGATATCTATCATTTGGTCTGAGTTCAAATCAAACTTGCTAATGACATAAGTAAAAACACCAGCTTCAAAGCCATACATACCACTAATTCCGTCTAAGATAATTGGCCTAAGCGTTCCAGAGAGAATTCCTATTGATTGAGTCGCCTACCCCGGGCTCACTGACCCCTCTTTCCCGCATCTCGTCTGGGGATTCTATTAGTCCGTCCTTCTTCTGCCGTTCGTGCCTTCCATTGGGAGAGCTTTCATCCTCATCTCGTTTAAAATGTCCGCTAGATTGCTAGCTAAATTAGAGTATGCCTACCAATCCATTATTAGAGAGTATTCTTCTTATTCCTATAGGGTTCATTCAAAAAATTCGCAGATATCCATATGAAATCGTCTGTTCACCTGAGCTAATTCATTCTTGTCGATCTTCTCCTTTCTCTGGCTAGACTGAGGACCAAGCCAATGGAGCTTGCCTGGTCTTTCTCGCCTTTCTTTACCTCTAGGGGTCTGGGATCGATCCCATCTACCATTCCGACAGGAGATTAGATTCAAGTAGTGCTTTTTCCTCCAACCTTGAGCAATTCGTGTGAACAGATTCAGGTGCGTAGCCTTTTTCCACTATGCCTATCGCCTTGAGCTGGCACTCCTAACCTAAACCATTTAACCGGCACTCCTCCCTTTTCTAGTCTACTTGCCACTTCCGACAACAGCTAAATCTATGGCACTTGCCTTGGCTTATTCCCTCGGGTACTCCCCCTTTTTTTAGAATCAAGTTCAAGCATCATCCTATTAAGTAAGGTCTTGGCGTGGCCGCTCTTTTAAGGTAAGCTTTCCCATCTCTCGTTTCAAGTTCGAATGCTTTTCTGCTTTCTTTTCTTAACTGGACGAATAGGAAGCTTGGCTGCTCTGCCAAAAGGTAGTGAAGATCTTAGCGGTTAACCGGCTTCGCGAAATCCATTAGGTTTACTCGTGGCATTCCATACCTTGGTTCCTCGATCAACTATCTACCTCTGAAGAGAGAAGTCAGAGCGTTCGTTCTCTTTGAAAGTAGATCTTAGGTCGATCAGGTTGCCGGCCCGCAGACCCCATTTCGGAGCCATAGTAGTGGGCTCATTGGTCCCACGGCTTCTCAATGCTACTTTCTTTGAAGAGACGAAAAGATCCCTAGGGAATTGAACCGCTAGTACCCACCTGGGGGCGGATTCCTTCCGATCTGATTGAATAAGACCAAACTCTCAAACCAATCTCTGCCACGTCTTACCGAACTACACGACCTCAATCCTCATCGCTTTCAGTCTTGATGGCAGATAGTTTACTGGTTGCTATCTCTTTCCCTTGAGCCAACTGAATGGGATATTCTCACTCTGCATGGGAAATGATCCCTGCTAGCAATCTCTTATATAGTATGCCTCTATCTCTATGAAAGATAGAGCCTTTCTTTCTTAGTCAGATTCTTTCCTGACTTTTTCCAAAGCAACTCTTTCACCTCTCCACGGACACTATCACTAGACCATAGCTACTTTATCCAAGACTTGGTTCAAACTTTCAAGCAGTCAATCAAGCAGCACTGACCGCTATTCCATAGATAGCATAGAGCTCTTACACAGCGCCTAATAGGCTAGCTTCACTATAAAGGCTTGATTTCCCCGTCCTTTGTCTTCTAGGCGTCGGAGGAAGGGAATCGAATGACATTCCTAAGGGCTCTCTGCCTTTTAAGGTTTCTTTCTCCTTGGCGGGGGTCGGCGGCTTAAGTCTTTGCCTGGTATGACAGTTTACTTTTCTTCACTGACAGCATTTCTTAAAAAAAGGGCGACCTTCCCTTCCATTCCATTTTGCAGGCCCACTCCTGTCCACTGGCTGGTCGTTCGCGGAACACTTGCAAGATTACCCTCCACTCATGGTAAACATACCGAACTTCACTTGCTCCACAGTCAACCATTGGTTTTGCGAGATAATAGGGGGGCCAGAGATCATTCTTGTCGTTCTCAGGTTCTTATCAAGGGGTTGACCCGGGGGACCCCTAGTTGGCTACCTTCTATTATTGAGAGCCGGATAGTAGTCGATAGCCAGCTTCTTCTGTTTACCATGTTCGTACTTCCGCTGAGAATGGCTACTGGGCAAAACCAACATGATCGATTTCGAGCATCGCTCTACGGTAATTTCTTGATTGCCATTGCCTCTTATCCCTCACCCAACTCCGAGCCTACGCAATTCAAATTAGTGCTGTCTCCCCTCCTCCACGCTTTTGTCTGTGCCACCCATGCTTCTCCCTCCGCTGAGCCATCAACAATCTTACCATCAAGCTGACGACGCCGTTTAGTCTTAATATTATCTAACCAGAAAGAAGGAATGCTGTCTCCTACGCGGGCTCTATTGCTTTGATCAAACATCAAGTTAGGTCTAGGACCTGCGGTACCGGACGTAGATCATACTGTCACAGGTTATGTGACCTATGACAGCAACATGGAACTATAATGGACAGGTATCCCCCCGATGAGTCAGGATAGGCTACAAGAGTCACGGAGGACGTAGAAGTGTCAGTCACCTGACACCTACCACAATCCAAAACGTGACCCATATAGTCTAATCCAACATCTTGGACAATGTTGTGCAAACGCCATAGAAGACCAAAGCGAACCAGCTCCGGATCTGTTCGCCTGATCTCCCAGTAGTGATACACAACTGGGGCTTCCAAGAACTGATCGAGTTCAACCCAAGGATCCATAGATACACAGCAATACCATTTAAGGTAGTTGAGCCATTGCATCATCCAGCTCCGGAGAAGTGAATACTCCAGGAAGTCAGCCATCCCCTCGAACTCAAATAGTTCTACAGGAGGACGGTGTAACTCCCGAGGCTTCAACCTCTCGAGAGCATACCTCTTTAGTTTCCCAAGGAGGTAGGGATTCAATGGACAACCATCACCTAAAAGATATTCCACTTGAAGGCGAGACTTGCCAAAAAGGACCCTAAACCGTTTCCATTTAATCGATTTAGGGCTCTTAGCGACAGATCGAGTCTTATACCCAGCACCGCCAATACGCATGAGAGTAGAAAATCGTGAGATTTTCTACTTTTCATGTATAGCCAATAGGCCGTAGGGGTGGTGGAAGCCACATAAAGCTTTCATGGACACAGGAGAGAGGTTAACCCTCATATCCTTGACCAGAAATTGTTTGGCAAACTCAGCAGCACCAGTTGAGGATATCAAAGACTTGTGTGTGGATATCTTCACACCAAGCCGTTGTAAGCCTAGCCGGTACTGTTCCGCCACAAGTGGGTCGGTGATAAGAATATCATCACCCAACAAGGCATACCTCTCGAATAGGATCCCAGGTCTAACCTGTTCCGCAGCCCACCACACCAAAACATGATGGGTGAACGCGAACAAAGGCCAAGAACCAGAATAGCCTAACGGTTGACCGGTCACAAAGGACACTTGAGACAGAGCCCTCTTAACGAAGGGTACCTCAAATACATTCGTTAAGAGGGTCGAATTAACGACACTTGAGGCAAATGATCGATCAAACAGTAAGGCCATCGTTTCAAACATGAAAACAAGGGGCCACCGATCAGTGGCACTCTTGAGATCATAGCTGAAACATGTTTTACTAGGAACTAAACGAATGAGAGGTGCTGTTTGATTAAACGTTCCATCCATAGGCACACGCCGGAGAACCGACGCGAACCACTGGTGGACCGGTTTCAACAACCTCTGATTCACATAGTTGCCAATAGCAAACAAACGGCGCTTGCCCGCTCCTTCACAAGTGCAACCTAGCCGACCCGTTATCGGTGGAATCCCGAGATCGTCACAGGATGGTAAGAACGGCCCTATACGGCGTTCAAACCAATCCAAATCCTCAGGTGTAAAGGTTTTCTTCCTTACATCGAAGGCGTAACGGATCCTAGGAGCCCACAAACACCCTTGGGACCACTGCTCACCGCGGGAGTGGCAGAATACCAAGAGGAATGGAAAAGCGCCCAATTCATGAGGAAAAGAGGTGAATGACGAACGAAACTTTCTCACCTTGCGGTAAGGGAGTTTCATCCGTTCTATCCACACCCTCTTCGTCAATGAATGGGTCGGAAGAGCCTTCCAGGTTGGTTCAAACGTCAACCCTTGTTCAAGGGGTATCTGTTTTATCCAGGGAACATAGCGGTTGATCAGCGTGCAATCGAATCGGCAAAAGCGAGTTTACCTTACTTATTTTAATAATTCAAATCGTTCTGCTGTCAAAAGTAGGGGAAAGTGTCTGATCCTTTCAATCAAGCGATAGAGGCAGAGGCTTTACTTCAATCGCCTACGCTAGGACGGAGCTGCTGTCGAGTGACGATTGGCCGAGGGGAGTTCCATCATGTAGCTGGGTACAAATAAGCCAGTAAAAGACAAGTAGAAGCCAGTGAAAGAGGAGTAGTCAGGGTACGACGAAGCACGCCTGGTACGTAAGCGAATATGGATCACGTGGGTTTGTACTGATCCGCTTTCGAGCTGTCGAGTGACGATTGCTCCATCTATTAAGAAAGGACGCAGAGGGCCTTGTTTCTTTATAAAGGGGGTACTATCTTCTCTGATGTGCATTAATTATTGTCTCCCATTCCTGAAGGAGTGATAGAGATTAAGCCACGTGGCGATACCCGCGAAAAACGAAGGATTTTTTTTTTTTGCGGACCCCCGCGCCTATAAATAGGACGCTTCTTTCTCTATTTGGCAAAGCAAAGGGAGATATGGATCCACCAGTTACCACTTTAACACTTTCTCAAATTGATCAAGCAATTCACCGTGTAGAGAACGCAAAGCTCCAGCAGGAGCAACTACTGGCGGCTTATTGGGAGCACATGCCTCCTATTGATCCGGAGGAAGTGGCCAAAAGAATGCAGGATATCCGGGACCGCATTCGCGCTCTGGAAGAACGAAGGAGGGCTCTCATCCAAGAGCGCGAATCTCTAATTGTCAGGGCGGCCTCCATCATGCGCGGGAGACAAGGGGGAAACTACTAATAAGTCCGTTGTTTTTCTTTTGCTTTTAACTTAATATGTTGTTTGTTTGTTTGTTAACTTTTTGTTGTAATGTTGTGTTTAGTTGTTTGGCTGGTTTGTCTATGTGTACGTAAGCTTCCCTATTGTACTTCCTATGTAATGGCTATTAATTAATGAATAAAAAGTGCTGGTCTGCGCTTATGCGATAGCTTTTATGCTGCTGTTCTGAGGGGAACATCTTCCGCCCATCAATCTGGAGCTGGTGGCAACATGCAAGATACCCGAGACTAACGATTTCAAGTAGCACAATTAGCCGTAGAATAGAACGAAGATCGTAGAGCACTGAAGGCTACGCTTGCTCGAACATCCAACTCAAAACCCCATATCCCGTAAGCCGTCTAGCCCTTTTTCCATTCCGTAAGCATTCCAAACCCTACCCTTGTTGGAAGGAAGGCTTACTGCTTTTTGGTTGTTGCAAGGGAATAGCTTTCCGGTTGTCTGCCAGCCTGTGTAATAGTAAGTACTAGCCCCCAAGGGCTTATCTTCTTTTCTTGGAGTGGCAGTTTGGTTTGAGACATGCATTTCTGCTTTCTCTCCTTTCTTTCGAGCCAGGGCCGGGCTAGTTTCCTGCCAGCCTTAATGACTTCCCTTCACAAAGCAAGAAAGAACTCTTTGTCTTACTGTGCCCGAGGAAGGGAAGAAAGAAGATGACAGACAAAGCACAACGGAGGAATGAACTTCAAGGGGAAAGTAACGGCACTCAAACTTCCATCAACCAAGCATGAGACAGAAGCCAGGGACTAAGATAACTGGATAGGAGCGATAATATCAGCCACTCGAACCAAGTTAGAGGAAAACATGAGAGTCTGTCTAACATTCTTCACCTGAACCCGGGTCAACTTAGATACTCTATTGTCAGATAGTTGAATGGCACCGGGAATGGATTCGGGTGAGCCAGAAAAGGAGATGGCTTGATCGAGGATCAGAGTTAAGCCGCTTTACCTCAGGCTGCTTGCCCAAGAGAAAGAGGGGAAGGAGTGCATTCTAAAGTTACGGTACCAAGCCAATCGCCTACGTTCGTATCCTGATCCAACTCTTTAATTCAAACCTAATATCATGAATCTCCTGAGCCCATTCACAAGAACCTAGGCAAACAAACAAATAGGCTATTTCCTAAAACTGGCACTCTTGAAATGTCCGTCTTCGAGGGGGTAGACCTGCCGGCAACTCCTACGGCAAAAGATAAGCGAACTCTTCCTTAAGCAGCGCTATGCTTCATCCTCAAGGTCAACGGTTCTAGCCTACTGAACCGTCATAATGGACTTATAAAAAGCCTCTTCTGCCATTTTTACCGATTTGGCTATTTGGGCCGTTTTACTCATTTCTTTGATTACCAGGGCATAAGACTGCCCGCTCTACCACGTGCATAAACTAACGATCTCATGATAGGCCAAAGCGTGACCTTTTTTCTGGCCAAACTCTGTGACAGGGATATACAAAATAGTGTAATCCCTTTTTCTCTAAAGCGCTACGTCTTTTCCCGGCCATCATGCATCGCTCCAACCTCCTATTGCCACAGCCTTACAAGCAAGAAGTGCAAAATGTCAGTCAATAGGGACCTTACTGCCGTTCCCAGCTTAAGCGTCTACACCTCCCAACAAAGTGAATGTACCTTATGGAACCTCCGATAGGGACTTGGATGAGGCCCGCCGACCTTCTCCACCTGCTCTGTAGATGGAACCTTCGTAGAGCTACCACTTTCGATAATCATTTTGGTATTTTTGCCCCGGCCAAGGGCACACCACATTCGAAAGAGATCCCTCAGACTCCAGTCCTACCCCGTCTTCTTAGGATTAAGGTTGCAGCACAGTTTAATGTAGAAGTGGCTATGATTGCAAAGAGCAGAAGAAATGGATTCTCAGAAGATAATAGTTGAGAGCACTGCTAGAAAGATAAAGATGGCGATAAGAGATTCGTTCTGTCTTTCTTCACTTCTGATCTTTATCTATGATATTAACTTGAACTTGAAGACGAGTCTTATTCATAACTAGAAAGCAGATCGAAAGAAGCATAGGTACACTGAACACTAACCCAATCCAGATGAAACTACTATTCTCGGAACCCAGCTTCTCTTTTTTAGCGAATAAAGATTGAAGTCGCTCTTACACTTACTATATTTATAAGATTTTTGAATTCTCATATGAAAGAAGGAGAAAGGGGGCTGCTACTGCAACCAAGCAATTGGTGCAGACGCTCTACGATGCAATCAGACAATGAGAGAGCGGACTCTCTTTCTCTAAGGGACACTTCCTCATTTCATTCCACCCTCCGTGGAGGGGGAGTACCATGTAGTTAGGAAGATGATCGATGCCTAAAGCATGTCTACTTAAGATCTCTATCCTTTCTGGTGATAAAGATATCCCAAGAAGAGAGACCTGACGGCGCGCCTTTACTAGAAGAGAAGGAAAGAAGACACTTACTATAAATCTATTCCACCGGAAGACTACCGCTTGATTTCTCTCTGTCCACAGCCATGACTCACCCACCTTTCCATCCCCCCTCAAAGATCCACCCGATCTTTGAAGACTTGAACCGAACTCGCAGTGATCAAATCTACTTTGGAGAGTCAATCCTCAGGGCAAGCCAAAGGAAGGACGGGATAGAGCTCAAAGACAGGCTGAAGGCAGAGAAGGATAGACGAGACAAGGAAGCAAAGGAGAAAAGAAAGATCGGAATAGAATAGAGGTAACGGTTGAACGAACGGTAGACCCAACTCTGTATACTTAGCCGGAAGCAGGGCATTCCACCGATTCCACTTAGGGAGAAAGCCATTTGCACCAGGCGCACTGCGCTTTCCCTTGCCTAGATGTTCGCCTTTCTAAGTCAAGTAATGGTGACCCGCCGAAGACTGGAGCCTCATAACATGTTGACGAAGACCCCCGAACTGAGGGTTCGATCAGTAGAGGGGACGACTTTGCCTCCCCGGAAGAAGAATAGCCCCGCTCTCTAGCCGACTGATCCCGTTGATCATATAACTGGGAGGGAACGTGTCACATTAGAGGTGAACGATCAGAGATGTCCGATAATTACCACGATGAGGCTGGTCCCTCTTTTATTTTTGTAGACTAAGCTATGAATATGAATGAAGAAATGAATGAATGCCGGGCTCTTTCTTTCACTGCTAACCCCAATAAGTTTCTGAATGCTGATATTTTCTGTTTCGTCGAGCCCCGAGCTTGTGGTCCTCCTTTGAGTGTGGGTTCCATTGGATGAATCTGTCAAGTCAAGGTTAACGTACATAGCAGCAAGAATGGTGCAGCGCCTATTTATCGTTCTCGCTCGGGAGCCAAAACACGCCTGCTACCTACTGTACTGGACCTTCGACCAGGCATTCTACCCTTGCCGAATCGGAACCAACCACCACTGTATTGCGCTCGAACAGTTGAGCGGCCGCCGGCCAGCAACTTCCGTACCGTACACAGATATAGATTCATTCTTCGTACCTGGTCCAACTTCACAACCCTTCGCGGGTTGGTCAGAAGTCAGTCTTGTTTGGTAAGACTCTATTGGACAAAGCAAAGAAAAGAGAGTGCTCGACCGGAACAACGGCCAACAAAGACCGTAATTACATAGATAACTGCTCCTCCCTTTCTCCGTCTTTAAGGCTTTAAGGCGAACCGTATGGCGGCCGGAAAGAAAGACGACCTCACCTTCTCGTAGATGGTGTCAGTGAGAGCAACTTGAGTATCCCCCGTTGACCTTCTTTTGTAGATAGAATCTTCAATGAGTGGAAACAAGCAACCTTACTAATAAAGGTGCGCTTGTTGAGTAAGGCCGGCTTTCGAGCCCAAGCCCCTTTACTAGGTTGGGTGCTTGAGCGCATGTTTCTCATATTGATCAAGGCTTTCCTTGAGTTTTCAATAAGGGGCGCGTTAGCTAGGCCGTTTTCTTGCAGGAGTGCTAACGCGCGCCCTTATTCTTCGCTTGCTCCGCAGTACGAGCCTCATACAGAGCTGCGCCCCTTTAATATGATGAGGAGAAGGCCAGACCCAACCCCGCCCTCTTTTCTGCACCAATCTTTATTTACTACTATATTTCTTTATTTTGGGTGTATAGCTCAGTTGGTAGAGCATTGGGCTTTTAACCTAATGGTCGCAGGTTCAAGTCCTGCTATACCCAAACAAACCTACCTTACACTATACCTATTAATAAGGATGCGTAGTAACGTTCAAAGATCACTCTTTGGCCTTTAGACTCGCTTCAGCGACTTCGCCCTTTAAGTGACAAGGGGGTGAGGTAAGGAGTAGTATAAGAGTGGCTCGGTCATCAATAGGCCTCTCCTTATTTGATTCATTCTATAGGGCGGGGCTGCAGACCAACAATCCAGCAAAAGGGCTTTGATGCTTACCTTATTCTTATGAAAAGCCCTATTCTAGCCTCGGCTTTTGCTTTAGCTCATTCTCTTGTTGATTATGTCTAAGATTCTACGGATGTGTCTGTTGATGCCCTATCTCTTCCTACTCCATAGGAAGGATAAAGAGGGCGGCTTTCCTATCCTTATGGAAATGCTGATCCAACTAGGGTAACTCGGAATCACCAACCTAATATCCAAACTTCGGGACAGGATTTCACTCCAAAAAAAGAGTATTTTCTCCGCAGTAAGGAACTGATCAAGATGTGGTGTTCAGTCCACATTGGTACGGGATTCGCGATGCCATCTGTATGGTCTTGTGTTCTTTCCTCACATTGGGAGTGCTGCCCTGGAACGGCAAACCTCTAGATCTATCTCAGCACGTTGCTCACATTGCCTTGTCAAGGAAGCCGAGATCGATGTCGGATGATAGAAGCGAGGGCTGTGAGTGTAGTAAGGGAGAAGCAAACCCGGGCATCATAGTAGCACTTCTTCCTTTAGATCATGTCAAATTCCCTCGAACAACTTCTTTTATATCCGCCCTGATGCTTTAGATGCTGATCGGGATACTGATATTGAGGCTGTGGCTGCGGTTTCAGAGTCTGTATCGTCCACTTTTCACAAAAATGATCTATAGTGATTTCCACAAAAAAATGCAAAAGAAAGCCTGACTCTAACAAGTAAGCAAGCGCTACGCCCCTTTTTTTATGAGGTCCAATACGGACTGAGGGAATGGATGCGACAATGAATGAAGCCGATCCAGGTAGGGTAGCGCAGCATCTTTTCCAGCGCTATTAAGAAAGGAAAGGGGTACAAGGAGCTGTAGAAAGGGTACAGGGAACCATTGGGCGGTGTGGTATTCCGATTAGATGAGTTTGTCCGATGTCTATCGGAGCGAAGACAGACAGCCTCTGGGTTCGGTTCCTTCATAAAGGAAGATAGTGCGCTCTATAAAGAAAGGCAGGCGTGCAAAAAGCTAAAGCTTACCTTGCCCCGAGAGAGGCCATAGGATAGAGTAGAACCGACGATGCTGCTCCGGACCCGGAAAAATGACTCGTAATTATGGAAATGGTGACCCCGATAACGGCCGGTTGGCGGTGTCCGGTCCTTTCTACGACTACAACATTATAGAATGCCTAGTGCCCTTGGTACAGGTCCAGCGGTCATTCTTGCGGGAAGAGATCGAGTTGCCATGGAAGTGAGGGTACCAGACGACTTAATCCGAGGAAATGCCTATTCTATGAGAGTCCTCATTCTGAATGGAAAAGAGCAAGCTACCTTTACTTTCGCTTGAATGACGAAGTGAAAAGGAAAGCATACAATCTTCATTGACTCATGCATGGGGAAGGAACTACATTGCAACCTCTACTCCCTATACTAGTCCTTATTTATTGAGAACGCCCCTCCTTCTTCCTATGCTATGGATCATCCCCTGCTTGCTTTGGTCTTCGAATGCTAGGTTTACGAACAGGGGTTATTCCCATATGGATGTTACTTTTATTCCGCTAGTCTGTCCCGTAGTTCAAGCGTGAAGTCTTTCTTTTTTGCCTATGCCTTTTCCCTAAGCATGCATATCAGGCTGACATAGGTGTCAATTCAAGAAAATTGTGTAAGTAAAGAAAAAAGTGTTTTCTTTCGCTTAAAGCTGAATGAAGATCCTGTCGAAAGTTCATTTCTGAGTGCAAGAATTGAAGTTTCCCCGCGAAAGGCAAGGGTCTGATTCACTATCCCCATCCGGGTATTGTTGCCCATAGCAATCCTGTTCTCCCGCTCCGAGGGTGGATTTTTTCTTTCTTACTCTATATTCTGGATGTTCTATTTGTTGTCCCTGTTTTCTGTTATCCCCTGATGGAAGGTTCTTTGTATCATCTCTGAGTTTCCGGTGCTGTTCTATATTGTTTTATAGGCGATTTCTCCTAGTACGTACTCTTACCTTCTGCTCTTGATCAAGCGGGTTCCTGGTAGCATTCAATTCCATTATTGAAGGAATCTCTCTGTCAACAAAAACAATTCTTGGCTTGGTCACATTCATCAACCAGTTAACCCGGGCGGAAAGATCCTTATTCCACCTTTTTTGTTATAAGGTTAACAATCAATGGGTGCAGGAAGTCGAGTTATTTTATTGATGAATGAGAATCTAATGTCTTATTAAGAGGGCTTCCTACTCAAACTCTTGGCACAGCAGCTTCTCTCCTTGGCAGTCTTTCGCCCTCACTCACTTGATCAGCAGATGGTAAGCTTGAATGCGCGTACTTCACTCTCTCGTTCTGTCCTCCTATTCGAGCTAGTTCGGCTTTCCTATTTGCTTTGACCGGCATGCTGAGCCCTTCATAGCATAGGACCCACAATCCATTTATCCGAATCCCACCTACTAAAAAAATAAATCATTACATTCACAGACTCATAAAATCAATCGAGAGGGGGGGTGACCAACTTATGATTGAAGATAAGCACCGAAAGTCAGAGAAGTGAGGCGTTCGGAACCTATTCTAGTAGAGGAACCAACACCCAGAAAACCTGACCAAAAGATAGCTACGTTCCCGTCACTAACGTGACTTCGGAGTATGTGGCTGATCCGCTGAGAAAAGACGGGAAGGCAAACAGAAAGTACCACTTTTCTTAAGTTAAGATGAATCTATTGAAGAGTCAAGGTTTCCAATGGATGAGGCGAAGCATCGATCCCTAACAAGCGAGGTAAGCGCCCGGATACAAAGGAATCTTAGTCTATGTCTTGGTCACCCAGAAAAGTATTCAGAGATAGTTGAATTGAGGGACCTCTACTTTACGTACCTCTGTAGTCTTAAGAGAAAGTAATACACTCAGTCTCACCGTTGGAGGATCTAGGGCGTTAGCCCGAAGCCCATAGAGAGAGAGTCAAAAGCCTATAGCACTGCAGGAAGACCAAGGTCTCGATCGACAGATCTAGTGGTCAGTCACCGTCCATATTTGATTCTACGGCCAATGCTGCTAAATTCAAATAGCAATTAAACCATGTTCCTGGGGAAGCCCTAGCCTTGAAACAAGGGGCTTTACTAATATAGAAATGGAAATCAGATAAAGATGCCTAGTCTGCGCTGTTAGAATCCATTGGAGAAAGGCTTGCTCACTTCTTCATCTGTGAGATGATCGTATTATAAGAATTTAGAATAATGGGGTTGGACCTTGCTTCGATCCCCTCTTTAAGAGACTCCAGAAACTCGTTGACCCATAGATGTAATAGCCGAAATGAAACTCTTTTACGTCATAGGAACTAGTATAGAATTAGAAGAGAGGTCTTTCCTTTACGTCGTAAAGAGAAGCATGTGCCTTCCACCTATCCTTGCACGTATAGCAGGGCTTTAAAGAACGCATCGGGCAGCGAGCGGAAAAAGAAAGTCGATTGAATCTTGGTAATTGAGTGAAGAAGCTCTCAGCGAAACCCCTAAATCTCGGAAGTATTGAATCGGGATGGGATCCGATCTCTTTTGGTACACTCGAGTCATAAGGTGTGTACAGACAGACAGGCTTCCTTTCGAAAGGCTAGGCACCATTTGATCCAAAGCTCCTCATATGATGGGTATAGGCTAGTGGAAAGGAATGACCTCACGTCAAGCGAACGGCATCAAGGAATCTCCGTTTTCAACCTTTGTGGCATCGGTTACAGCTGGCAAAGCTAACCTCTATCCATAACAAGAAAGAAGAATCTCGATCTAATTGGAAATTTCCCATCACCTTTTTGACTTGTTGACTTGGCTGGTTCCTGTTTGTCAAAGTGGCTTCGTCCGCCCTTCCCCATAAGAAAGAGAAAACTACGATTAAAGCTGGAGTAGATAGATCGACCAGGCAAACTTCCCCTTCCTAGCTTGGACAGGATCAAGTCATTCGTAGTTCGCAAAGGATTCAATCCAGCCACAGGTTCCCCTACGGCTACCTTGTTGCGAGAGGAGGGTCAGCTATATACCTTTTATTTAAGAAGGGCCGCGTGGATTTTGCCACGTCCAGGTATCTATCCTCCTGTGCAATTCCTTAGCCCAGTAGCTTTTTTTCCCGTCACGTTCTAGGTGGTTAAAAATATTGAGTAATTCTTCGATCGTCATTGGACGGATATGTTTTTTCCCCTTTCCACCAGCGAAAATCTTCTCCCCCCGGATTAATGGATTATCCGGATTCCATGGATCGTTGGGGTAGAGGAGTTTCATTTTAGCTATAATGGATCGTGTTATTGTTAGGAGTTCCGGGTCTTCAGCCGGTGCTGGCGCCTGCGGCTGCTCCCCCGGATCCAGGTTCCGCGCCGAAGAGGAGACCTCCTGTTCCGGGTAGAGCCATCTTTCCACCCGGGATCCACTCAACGAGGATGAGGTGCCCGTCTTCGCCTCTGGAGCCCCCTGCGGGTGTTGCCCCTGGTTTTGGGCCGCTGATGACCCTTCTGTCGGAATGGGATTGGAGCTGACTTCGGGCGGCTCATTCGCCGCTGAAAACGACTCCAACAAAAGCTTTAAGGCCGAGTCAGAGTCACTTCCAACGCCAAAAAAAATAACCCCAGAAAGAGGAACACCGAAGCCCAGGGTAGACAAAGCCCAAAGGAAGACCCACTTAAGTATGGTTTTCATGAAAAAACCTGCCCCTAGAGAGTCAGTTTCAATTGTAGTTGCTTTTGCTGCTGCCTTTCCTGCAATCTATTACCTATCAACTTATCCTAGCCTAGATTGGCTTCCTAGCTATGAACTCATACTAGAAGGACTTAGCACTGTTATTATCCCTTGATCTATATGGATAGCTTCAAAACTGACTTGCTCTAGAGCTTTAGAACCAGCTATCCCAGATTTCAATATTGCTGCTTTTGCCCTTGCTTGAACTAGCTAACTTTATCCTCCAATGGAAAAAATCCCGCTTTATTACTATATGGTTATACTGCACTTTCTCCTGCTTCTAAAGAAAGAGAAGAGAACTGGGTAAAGTAATCGTATAGTATTCTATACCAGGGAGAAGCTAAAGTCCAAAACGATGCCTCTCCTTGTAAAGAAGAAAATCCCTAGATAGCTTTCACTGTCTTACTCGCTGGCAACTGCCACTGCAAGCAGAGGGGCTTCAGGGATTACCTCAGCTCAGTGGAAAGCGAAGGGTCAAATCCTGGTATGTCCTGGATGCCCCACCAGGCATAGAACTGGAGTTCTCTACCAGGGAATTCCAGGGAATCCTGGAGAAGGCGAAGGAATGGAACTGCTTATCTCGGAAAATGAAGAAAAACTTAACTGACTAGCTTGCCTAGGATTAGGATCCCTATTTACCCAAGAGACTTAAAGGCTTGAAAGTCAAGAAACTGCGCTTGCCCTAGGAAATCAATACCTCACTAAACATTATAAAGAAAACTGCCTTGCACACACTCCTGACCACTCTTATATCCTTCATGGGGGATTCGCTTACACAAGGAAAGCCTTGCTTCTTTGCTCGTAATGAAAGTCACTCCCATGATTAATTGATAGAAGAGACCAGAAAGGGGTGAAAAGTCGTGGACTGGGATCCGGATCTAAGAGTTCTCCTTCCTTGTGGCTAGCTTCCTTCAGCTGCAATAACTATCTCATCTCTACCTCTTTCTGACTTCAAGTACCGATCTTCTATCAAAGGAACCTTTCAAGAAGTGCCCTTGGTTTAGTCCAGTCTGCATTCTTCGCTTAGTGTCAATCTTTTATGATAGAGTTAGGCTCTTCGTAAGATAGCCAAGGGTCACTTTCCTATCAATCAAGTAAAGGAGATCAAAGTGGTATCCAATCAATTAATCCCACAAACAGGAGGGGTTGGGGTTTTAGGCCGAGCTTGGGAAGGCCTCGGCTTGATAACGGTTGCCCATTGCGATGGAATCGCTGGGGTGGAAGGGCCGCCCACCCCTCCTGCTGGGGCCATCCCTGAGCCGGAGGAACCGGTTACTCCCCCTGCGGCTCCGCCCCAGCCCGTTGTTATCCCACAATTAGATCCCCCTCTTCTATCAGACGAGATACGGAGAGGCATACTTTATGCCCGATATGGGCTCCAAAATTACGGAGGGGATGACGGGCTCGGCCGTATGGTGTCCATTATCCACAGCCAAATGATAGTG
>JALBWW010000015.1:170000-222500 GCA_023212625.1 Styphnolobium japonicum
TTACCCATGTGAACCTACAGGACATGTTGGCAAAGAAAACGCCAAGTGGCAAGTGGTGAGGCATCGAGTATTTGAGTTCAGAAGTACAGAGGTACATAAGGGTATGAGCCAAGACCTCCGAGAGTGGAGGCACATTACTAGAGAAACAGAGGCAAGCCTAGAGAGGCACAGTGGTCAGTGACAGCCGCGCGAGACGAGATTGGGTTCAGAGGTAGCAAGTTAGAGGACTTGTACAGAGGCGCAGAGTGGGCATGGGGGTGCTGCTAAGAGTAGCAGTTGGCTTGCGAGCCACACCTTGCGAGGTGCACTTCCGTTTTCCGAGTATGGTTCAGAGGAACGCTCAAGAGTGAGCATGTTGGCAAGAGTGCCGCAGTTATAGTCCAGAGTAGGCCGAGAGGTTGATTTCCCTTCCTGGGGTAGTTCCGATCAATGGGGAGATTGATGGCTACCGACACTTGAGTCGCCAAGAGGGCAGTTTGTTCAGAGTTTAGTTATTCAGAGTTACCAGAGGGCATTTGAGCAATGGGGTGCTACAAGAGTGTAGTTGATCCGAGGGTCACGTCCTGAGGGGCGCACTTCCAACCGAGTTTGTCCAAGAGTGGGCTAGAAACGGCACTTGATGAGGGAGACAGACAACGCTGGACTGGGTGTGAGCCAGAAGAGCAGAGTCAGAACTTCAAGTCAGTGCTCTTCATTATGGTCCTGGAAGGACCTTGTTGCCGAGGGTGGCACGCCGAGTTAATCCGTTGAGGGGCAGGCGAAAACTCCGCTGCTCCCCCTCTAGATCAGCCTATTCTTTCTTTTTCATCGGTGGGGGATAATCCGTCCGTATCAAAGGTAGCTCATTCCTCTGGATTCGCCACACTCTATCCATCTCTGAATCGTGGGGCCCGAAACAGTGTTGATATGGCCGGGTTTGATCCGGCATAGCACAGTGGCGTTTACGTGTTCCCAACAGACTTTGAAAATCACCGATCCTCGGATCGTCTCGTCTCGCAAGCACAATGAGCCGAAAAGCACGTCCATTATGGACATCGGGAACGCGGCGGCACCGTGGCCATATCGAACTACCCGCTTAATGAGTCCCTTTCTTTCCATGATCTCGTGTCGCCAAACTCTCGGATTCGCTTTGCCTTTACTTTTAAATGCTAAAATAGAAAATGGATGGGCATCTCGTCGCGATATCCCACTTCCACATACTTGAGTGGAGTGCTCACGCCCTTTATCAAATTGATATGCTGACGCGTATAAACACTCAAAGAAGCGTATAAACGCGGAAAGTACGATTCCAAATACACCAACTGCGCTCAACAACAGGGGTTTCTATAGTTTATACCAGTTCCAGTGTATCGTAGCAGTCTGAATGGTACGGCGCCGAAGCGGTTCAATCTTCTTTCTCGGGATGGTGTGGTGAGGATGTGTGTGAGTAACCGCCTGATGACGAAAAAGGTGGTGTTGACCCTTCTATTTGGGGGGAGAGTGCCCCGGACGCTCTTAGCCTGAGTCCTGCTGGACGGGAAAACTATGATCGAATGCTGGCAGCGTGCTATTTCGTGATCGCTAGCGGTTCCTGGGAGAGGAGACTCCCTAGCCCACTGTCTGAAGGTAAATTCGATCGATCATCATATATATATATTGTTATTTGTTAACTTTTCCCGATTTTGACCCATGATCGATCACTGCTGCAGTTCCCGAACAAGCCCCTTCTTGTCTTGCTTCGAAAGAAACGTCGAAAGGGAAGAAAAGGAAGCTGGTGCTAGAACAGGCATTCGAAGAAGTCCTGAACATTGTCTCTAAGGCTCCTTCTACGGCTAATGCTGCTGTTCAGGCTGGATCGACAGTTGTAGATTTTCCAGTGGTATCTTCTGTTTTCTGCGTCTGAAAAAACAGCTTCTTCGAATGCCTCTGCCCTACCTTCATTCCCTGGTGGTGGATTTGAAAAAGCCTTCCTTCTCGGATCAAGGGCTTTCTCTTCTGCTTCTTCTTACCCTAGGATGGATACTGAAAGGGAAGATAACAGAAGGCGGCGAGCGAGTGGGGTAAGTAAAGGGGTAACCAACGAGCAAAGAACTCCGCCTCCTCCTTGGTGGAAGCCAGGCACTGAAGTGATACCTGGGCGAATTCTGCGATTGCCGCTTTCAGGAGGACAGGAATTCACTCTTGGGTAGCTCCTGGTTTGGTGATGTGCAGCCAAGAATAAAGGCAAAGCATTCCGGGATTGAGAGTTTGGTCCGCAGTTCAACCATTCCGTAGAGTAAAAGCCATTGGGAGTCGCCCTTGTTTTTATAGGCTACTCACGGAACCAGCTTTCCTCCAATTTAGGCTCGAAGAAGCGTGACCATCCAGTTGAATCTGACCTACCCTCCCGTGTGGTTATGGGGGCCTTTTTTGTTACTATGTTACTATGGAGGAGCTGCCAGCCTCGGTAAGGTTAACTAGCTACTTTACTCACTGCACTCGAAAAAGATAGCAAACCTACTATAGCGACAATCGGTCGGCTCCTACGGGTGTAGCCTCCCTCGCCTAGTATAGTTGCGCTTTCTTTTCTTCTTCTTGGTCTAGTCTATCTACCCGTTTCTAAGCCCCTCACCTTCCCTTTTTGGAGTACAGGTCAGAGGCTTGTGCGGCTAGCTACACTAGCCCTGTCGGAAACAAGAAAGAAGAGGCTGATGCACCTGCCCGCCTAAGAACTTGAGATGCTGGGGGTGGATTCAGCTCGATCAACTGGGATAGGACTTTGTTTTATCTATTAAGCGGAAAGCCGTGGTGCGAAAGCAGTGCGTGCAGAAAGCAGTGATTCATGGGAGGGAGCTGCTTCAATAGCTTTGGCTGTGAAAACTCTTGGTCTTGGAGCATCAGTGTCATCAGTTCCCCCAAGATCGGCAGGACAAATAACTACTAGGTTTGTGCCGGAAAAGCGTCTTGCGTGACGATCAAGGGAAAGAGTTTCAAAAGAAAGAGATTCATCAGCTATGGAATCTGACAGGTATCGGTATTGAACAGAGGGGGCAGCTCATATAACTGCAGCGGGACCAGCAGAGGGGGCTGTTCACAAAGCATCCCGTGGTGCGCTCCGATCCGAGGAGAAAAAGTCTCGGGCTTAGAGGTATGGATGGTCCACACTAAGGCTTGCCTACTGCTTTGTTACCAGAGCTGGATCGATTCAATCTTTTCCCAGTGCCCATGCTCCTACTCCTTTGGCTGGTGCCAAATCAGGTGACTTTGAAGTGGAAGCTTGCCCAGTAGGCAGTTAGATGTAACCATGCTGGCATTACTATGATAGCCTTAGAGCGCAGATTTCTCTGTCCCTAGGAACGTGATGCTTAGGTGCGAGGTTGAGATGACGGAAAGACAGAAGAGGATAAGCAGCTGTAAACAGGGCATGCCACAGCTGTCTTGGGCTTAGAGGTAGACTGTTCAATTTGAATCATTCCTTATAGTTCGATGCGAAGAATAGAACTATAAGGGAAGGTTCCATCAGATACTACACGTAACAAAAACAATATATCAATTCTGTTTAGGTGTTGAATATTGATTAGCTTCGACTCAAGGCAGGCAGGCATAACACGAACCCCTGCTTTGGCTCGCTGTTCATGCTGTACCCGATGTCCTATCCGAAAGACCTTCCATTGCACATTCAGCTGACTCAAGATCTTTTCGCTTTACGCCCTTTACAATAAACACCTTTCCTTCTCGGGCTACACTTATACAGCCAGGCCAAAGATACTGTGATTCGCCTAGCTGGGTGATACCTTTTGGAATAGATTCCACCCAGACTTACTAGAATGCCACTTATTTCCTTTAAGGGGGTGAGCTAGGTCTTACAACACACAGTTATGACCGCTCCTCAATTCTGACTTTCGACGGGAACAAGGAACGATTGCAGCGATCACACCAAGGTCTTCCGTCGGATAGGGGCAGGCATTTTTCTCCTTTTAAGTAAGGGGCTTTACTATCCGTTCTTTCGCCTTCTCTCGGCTCCTAAGAGCCTTACAGAATGAAGTCGATATTAATAAAGGATCAAAGATGAGAGGCTTAAAGCCAAGTCTTCACTTCAGTCTTCAGCCGGACATTGCAGTTGGGTGAAATCCAATCCCTCTGGTCTCTTTCTCTCCCGCATTGCTACTTATGGCTAGCACAGGAAATGTAACTCACTGTATTACCTACCTGATTGCACATTAGTAGAGGTATTTATCCTGCCTTCATGCCTTTGCTTTGAAAGTCTTTCTGTTCCTGATTTAACTCCTTCATGCCATTGATTGATGACTTCGTATCTTGTGTAAGAGATATTCCATCCAGTTTATAGAGACTGAAAGCTGCCTAAACTGGATCAATAGAATAGAACACAGGTAAGGACGAATGCGAGAGAATGAGACTCGTAGGTAGTATTTGTTTGTTACTTGCACCAGTCGTTACACCGACGCCAAATTAAGGCCGACATGGAGCCATGCGCATGATTCCAAGAGTCACTAGAGGCGAAACTTAGTAAGAATAACCAGTAATGTCACGAATGGATGAAGCAAGCACTTTTAGATGGTATCGATCAGAGCCAATCAACCCTTTTCCCTGATTATCGTCACTTAAATCCCACTAGCCGAAATAGAATCCGTCAAGTAAGAGATAAGCCAGAGATCCAGATCATTAGAATACGTCACCGGTCCGAGATGGGCCTTATCGCGAAAAAGAGTAGGTTATTCCTATCACTAGGAGTAGTAGCGCTAGCGGCGCAGAAGGATAAAGTAGCTAAGCGCTAAGAAGCTATCTAGAGAGTTTCCAGCTGAGGGAAATTGGCTTCGATTGGTCTTAGCTTCGACTCGTAGTCTTCGACCACTCTTCTTCTTCTCCCCGAAGGTTGCTTGCTTCCATTCAGGTAGCTATTGCTGAGAAATGGCCGAAAAAAGGAAAGTCTTATTCCACTTGCTTTCTCGCTTGACTTGAAAACTGGAAAAACTCACTAGGCAGCTATCGGAAAGAAAACAAACAAGGAGTTTACTACGCAGGCTTTTTTTTAATAGAGAGAGAGTAAGGGGGGTTTGCTTGCAGGCTCTCAGGGCTTATAGTCGGTTCTGTTCTAAGGTATTCCCTTTCATTAGCTACGCGAGGTTAGACCTTGACTGAAAGGAAAGGAGAAGGGACGAGTGGCTCTGATAGCACATAGAAGGCTGTTTTTGATAGCACCGCTGAACCAGTTGCCACTCACTGGCTCCATATCTCCTTCCCTTTTTCTCGGTCCCCCCGGAAAAGCGATATATATTTATTATCCCCTTAAACTTCTGTACTTTAGCTATCCAGCTGACGAGTTTACCCTACCCTAGCTCTTGTGCTCCGGGGAATCAAATAATCAGAGAAGGTGTCTAAAAAAGGAAGCAGAGGTTCTTCACTTCACGTGACATAGCTACGCTCAGGTTTCACCAACTTCGCGTCGGGTTCACTTCAGTGAAATCTTGTTAAAGCAAACCAACGGTTGGTTGAACCTTAGGACGGTAGCGAAAGGAACCTTCTAGCTAACCGGGTCAATTCAAACTCACTACATACTCCATGGAATTGAGAACCCGGCGTAATTGGTTTTCTCCAGCGGCTCTTTTTCCTATATTCTTTCAGATGGCCCTGCTACGTCTGCCCACTACAGAACAGGCCTGACTCCCGTGAGCAGGTCCGCTGGCTCTTAGTATGGCTTTTTACTTTTCTGATCCGGCATGAGAACAACTCGAACTCAACTTCTATTCTTTCAAGAGAAAGGCACCGAGATCCCGCGTAAGCGTCGTTTGCCCGTTGCCAATAGGATCGACTTGGGTAGTCAGATTCAATTGTGAGATTCAAAAATACGAAAGTAAGGGGCCGGAAATCTTGGGATCAAAAGGTTGTTCTAAAGGACTGTAAATCCTTGCTCCTAGGATCCAAGAAGGGGTTTTTGGTTTTTAAATTCCTAATTACCTAACTTACTACCCTACTAGTGTAGTGTCTACTGACTGAGTCGTGAATTAGATTGGATGGGCCGATGGAGAATCAAATTAGGAGTTGTGGAAAGGACTGAAGATACTATGTATCAAGACTCGCGATAGGATTTGAGTGCTCAGTCATTCAATATTTGATGGGTGATTTTTTCTTTTAGAAAAAAAGGTAGCTTGCTTACTTAGTGCTTGTGCTAAGGGATGACTTGGTTGCTTTTTTTTTTATATGCCCATACTATTGTTTCGATAGATCCCGGGATCAATACAATAAAAAAACCTATGAATTAGAGTAGAGCAGTTGACGTTGGATTATTTCGAATTGATTGGAAGAAAGACGAATAGGTGTAGCGAAGAAAAAAAATCGGAGCTAGAAATGAAATAAAGGGTAGGTTGAATCTGAAAAGTACTCTGTGGGGGTAACTATGTTAAGTTAATTGCGTATCGTAAAAAAAAGAAAATGTTATGTGCTCCCGGGAAAGAAATTGCTACTCTATTCGATGGGCCAGGAACAATCGAAAAAAGCCAGACCAGTACGGTATCTCTTTGAATCCTTACTTAATATGCTTAATATGGTGATACCCCCGATTGTACCAACCTACATATGTCTCTCCTCCATCAATCGGTACTAGTTATTGTCATTTTGATTCCTTGACTTGATTTGTCCGATGAGAAATGCGAAACGAAAGAAGGATCCTCCTGCTGGGCTGGGAATTAGATCCTAATCCTTCTTTGTCCCCCCCTACAGAGATGAATTGATCGATTCATCGGATCCTAGGTCGGGACTGACGGGGCTCGAACCCGCAGCTTCCGCCTTGACAGGGCGGTGCTCTGACCGATTGAACTACAATCCCAGGAAAAAAAAATGAGGTGTACAGCCTACAAATTCTTATATTTTTTTTCTCTTCATTATTCATATTTTATGTCCTAGGACATAGATATTCTAGATACCCATTATGAATCGCCCGCCAAAGTCTTCCTACTTCTCCAATGTTCCAATCAGATCCGAAGAGAAATCAATCAAAAGTCAGTGGACCTGAATTGAATCATGACTATATAAGCTATTCTGATATTCAGATTCGATATAGATGAAATCGTGGAAGCGGACCTTTGATTTCCTTGGACCACGTAAGAATTCGTCGTCCGATTGAATCTTCTTGTTCCTGAATGCTTCACTTCATAGGAATCCATCGCTATTCCTTTCTTCCACCGAGAAAGGTTCATTCCGAGTCACAAGAGCCATTTATCTTTTTTTTTTGGATTTTTCTTTTCGTTATGGTAATGCAATGCAAGAGGTCTCGGAAATCAGGTTGTTTCTGATGATGAAAACCCGATATTTAAAGGTCGGTAATGTTAGAAGACGACTGTAGGTATCTGATGGTAAGTAAGATACCTACGGTCGGTATATCTTTGAAAGCTCAGACGGAGAGAATAAACGGACTCCTCGAGGGCTACTTAAGGCACTTTAGTGCAAACCAACCAGAAGGACTGGAGCTGTTGGATGTTGCTCAGTGCTGCTATAAATTAACAACCAAAAAGCTCTGCGTCGAACTTCAGCCCCTTCGAGTTGGCCACGGGGCAACAGCCTCTGACGCCCCACACCATTGCGGCAGGAGGAGGCTTGCCCATCAGCCTACTTTGCCAAGACGTGGCAGGAGCGCAACGACCTAGCCCAAACCTACTTAAACAACCTAAAGGCTTGGCCCGGTCTGAAGGAAGAAGAAAGTAGACCTTGTAGAGAAGCGGATAGGAGAGGTAGCCTATAGACTCAAGCGATCAGCTCGGTGAAAACTCACCCCGTATTCCATGTGAGTCAGTTGACTTCGATTAGACCAGACCGACCCAGAGAGGAACGTGCCCAGCTCACGAGGGCACCACCAGATGTTGTAGATTAACTTACTAAAGAAGAAAGAAAGAAAAAGAGCATATCATAGCTGACCGCACCATGGGCTAGCCCATACACCCACTGCACGAGTAGAATACTACTTAGTCAAGTAGAAGGGCCAACCTGAGAGCGAGGCAAGCTGGGAACGGGCTGAAACTTACGATTCGAAGACCAAGTCAGAGACTACTGGACGTCTCGCAGAGCGACTCTCAACGAGGACGTTGAGACTTTTTGAAAAAAAAAAATGTTTTTTTTGGCTTAATCCGCCTTTACTAAAGATCAAGGAGTACACTTGTATTCCGGCTAATAAGGGAAAGGTTTTTTTTTCAAATCCAAGTTTGACTCTGATTAGATCCTTAGCGCAAGCGCTAAGTAAGCCCTAAACTAAAGGCCTTATGTAATAAAACCGAGGAAAATAACGTCAAGTAGAAACGAACAAGGTCTTACGGCACGATCGCTATATCTTTTCTTTTTCTTTATCTCTCCTCTATAGAAAGAGGGGATGATACGTGGCGTGGTATACCTGATCGTTTGGTCAACGAGACGTACGTAAGTCGACATAGCTCCATGTATATTCTTTTTTTTTCTTTCACTTAGCCCGCCTCTCCCATGACTTTCCGGACCAACCAACCCGGATCTGCCCTCGAAAGTCTCTCTGCATTTTGGGAGCAGAGCATGCAAAATCGAGCAATGAATCTTAGAAAAATTTCCTCGGGTCTCTCA
This sequence comes from Styphnolobium japonicum, assembly GCA_023212625.1. Classification (NCBI taxonomy): domain Eukaryota; kingdom Viridiplantae; phylum Streptophyta; class Magnoliopsida; order Fabales; family Fabaceae; genus Styphnolobium; species Styphnolobium japonicum. The sequence continues at coordinate 178,557 of JALBWW010000015.1, forward strand.
AAATCTATCAAAATGAAAAGCCCGGGTAGAAGCACAAACAAAAGGAGAGAGGAAAAGTAGAAAAAGGAAGGGGGGAGGAGACTAGCCTCAATACTTCCCACTGGACGAGAGGTGCACCTAACCCACCTACCCACTCATCAATCACGGTGTTCAGCTGACTTGCACTGATAGACCCCTATTGTATTGGAATTAGGCGCCCATCTTTTTACTGTTGTCAACTAATCTCTTCAATGTTCGATTCTACTCTATGTTAGAACATTTCTGTGAATGCTATTCTGATCTAAGTGGTCCTATTCTGTGTCCCGTGCTAGGAAGCATTATTCCTCTTTTCATTCCAAATTCAAGAATACGACCGATACGATTGATTGGTCTGTGTGCCTCTCTTATTACTTTTTTGTATTCCCCTGTTCCTCGGATACAATTCGATCCTTCTACGGCCAAATCTCAATTTGTGGAAAGCCTTCGATGGCTTCCTTATGAAAACATCAATTTGAATTTTGGTATAGACGGTCTCTCTTTTTTCTTCGTGATATTGACCACATTTCTGATCCCTATTTGTATTTTAGTGGGTTGGTCTGGTATGAGAAGTTATGGGAAAGAGTATATTACAGCATCTCTAATTCGTGAATTTCTAATGATCGCCGTGTTCCGCATGCTGGATCCTCTACTATTCTATGTTTTTCCCGAAAGCGTGCTAATCCCTATGTTGTGCGGAGCTGAGCATCTTCTATTCGCTGGGATAAAGCTTTTCCTCTGCAGGGGCCTTGTGCAGTAAACCCCCTACGGGCGGTCGTCCGTCGTCGTAAAGTAGTCCCCGCGAAGCTTTCGGGAAGAGGGGTAGTCTTGTGCGTAAGCATAGCATTTCTGGTCGAACCCGCCCAACCCAACTAAGACGAACCGAACCTGACAGACACATCTTTTTCCTTTTGGGAGGGTACTCCGAGTAGTGGGTACCTCGTAGGACCTCGACCCGCCTACTCGGGTCTTGTATGGATATGCAGGAAGGGGTGCTCCTAGGTGTGTGTAGGGGTTGTGTTTGTTCGCGAGAATGGATTCCTCGTCAAGTCAGTTTGGGGGGTGTGGACACACTTGCGCGAATTCGGGTAACGGCTACAAGGGAGAAATCGAAAGGAAACTGTACCCAACCAGGGATGGACGTAAACTCGTAAGCTACCGAGGGTAGGGATAATCGTCCAGGTCTTATTGTGAAACAAAAAAGCCGCCCCGCCACAGCAGGCGGGTTGGTTCCTCTGTCGTCGCCGGGGAGCTCTTGGTGAGGAGACCTTAGGATAAGTTGCTAAAACAAACGGGAGGGGAGGATCGACCCGTTCAGTAGAATTCCGAAGAAAGACTGTTGGCAGCAGGTGGAGACATTTCTTTTGCCCCCTTCCAAAAATAAAGGAAATGCGGGCAGGGTTAAGCTCGGTAGAGGGTTCGAGAATAGGGTAGGGTCCTGTCTTTAAGATTCAGATAAGAAAAAAAGAGTTCCAAACCTTTATGCATGCACCTTCGTATAAGTGCTGCATACAAGTTCCGGCCAGGATAATTGGGAAACTCAAACCAATTTGAACCGCTCACATCACAGTAGTAGTAGCGTAAAGCCGTAAGTCGGGGGGCGGCCATAAAGGCTATTACTTTCACATCTCTCTCTCTAGATATCTAGAGAGAGAGAGATCCACTGCGTGAGCAACCCGACTGTGCGTTACATGTGCTCTACAGGCCGCACTCCATCTTTCTTCCCAACGAGCCCATTTTTGGATTTGGAAGACGGGCGTTGCGTTCAGTTCGAAAGGCATGGTTTTCAGTATGTCTCCAGATAGGGCCCCCCACTAGTCCGGCTAGCTAGTGAGCGGTTCTTTCGGGCGAGAAGCGGGCCGGGCCCTACGGGCGGGCATCTCCCGCAACGCAAGCTGCATTGTTCGCCACCACCCGAGAAGCAAAAGATTCGAGAGTCCAGGCTAAAACTACATGCATAGATAGTGGTCTAATGACAAGGGCCGACGACGGAAGCTCGGGACGGAGCCGTATGATGCGGAAGTCTCACGTACGGTTCCCTGAGAAGGGAGTGGCTACCTACTGGAGCTTCGACCAACCACCACCGGTAAATTCCGCTTTGGGGCCACCCCTTACTCTACCATTATTATAGGGGTATGGGGTTCGAGACAAAGAAAGATCAAGGCAGCATATCAGTTTTTCCTTTATACTTTACTTGGATCTGTTTTTATGCTATTAGCTATTCTGTTGATTCTTCTCCAAACAGGGACCGCCGATGTACAAATCTCATTAACCACAGAATTTAGTGAGCGGCGCCAAATCTTTCTATGGATTGCTTCTTTCGCCTCTTTCGCCGTCAAAGTGCCTATGGTACCAGTTCATATTTGGTTACCCGAAGCTCATGTAGAGGCACCTACGGCAGGATCCGTCATCTTGGCAGGAATTCCTTCAAAATTGGGAACCCACGGGTTTTTAAGATTTTCAATACCCATGTTTCCCGAAGCGACACTTTGTTCCACTCCTTTCATTTATACTCCAAGCGCGATTGCTATAATATATACTTCCTTGACCACTTCAAGACAGATCGATCTTAAGAAGATCATTGCTTACTCCTCAGTAGCCCATATGAATCTGGTGACTATTGGTATGTTTAGTCGGGCGGCGGCCGTTAGGTCACCTATTTTGAGTTATGGACACACAAGACAAGGCCAAAACATGTGTGCCGGGCGTGCGACCCATCAACCTACTAGCAATGGGGGAGAAAACATAGCATGTCGCAACAAAAGATTCAAGGCGTCAGCAAAACATTGCCGTCTGTTCCAAAAACAAAAGCCCCTTAGCGCCCCGGGACGGGAGTGGGGGACACCCTACGCGCAGGCAACAGCAGCACCGGCTCTACGAAGTCAGAATCGAATCTTTGTGTTGGCTTTCCCAATTCATTCGTGAATAAGAATTCAAGGGCTAGAAGCGAGCGCTTCTAGCTGCTTCGCCTGCTTCTTATTATGGTGGCTATGTTGGCGTGGCGGAAATGAACGAAAAGCGAGATGAACGTGCTATTTTCAAATCGATTGATAGATAGCCTGATCCGTTCTGATAGATCGAAAGAGTAGGAATGATATAGAGGGAATCCATCAATAATAAGGGGAAATCTCCTATTTCTATCTATTGATAAGACAACTAACTATTCTTGATCCATCAGAAAGAAATCGATATGTATCTGATGGAGTCTACATCGTACGTAGAGCGCCCAAGCTTTAGGCCAGCTCAGTTCTCTTATCCATCGGTCCAATGCACTGGGCTCATCTCATGGATGGAGGGAAAAGAAATAAAATTGAGTTGTTCGCCGCCTCGACGCATTCCCTTCTCTCCCCGGCATCGTCCCACACAGAAAGAAAGAGCGCGGAGCCCCGGCCCGACCTGTAGTGTAGGTCCGCTAACGTAAAGCGAGGAGTTGAGCCTGAACTGGCGAACCGAAGTCACTTTCGGAACCATACTTCCTACAGCTAACACGTGTCCAGTCCAGCGGGAACGCGCAGCGCAAACGAACGTAAGCTGCTATACCGAATCCCCCGCTGGCCATCGGGGACCGAGTGGTAAGGCCATGATCCGCAGGGGAACGGATCACTCATTCTTCCATTGGGGACAGGTGCACGAACGACAACTCCAAACGTCACACATCCGTCGCCTACCTACCGTTTAGGTGGCACCAGCGAGATCCAGCTAAGGTAAGGAACTTCGTGTCGCGGCTGCTCCACTCCGCCGCGGTCTCATGAACTTAACTTCGTTGCCTTCCCGCGCGCGAAGCGAATGGGCGCTGTGCTGTGGGTCAGTTTCGGGGCGGGGGGCGAAGAGAGACCATAAGAATGATTCATTTGGATCGACGAGCCAGCCCCAAAACTAAGAATCAATGGAATGTCTGTCTATCCATGAACATCTATTCTATCTGTATATCTAGGGGATCTCTCTATACATATTAAATTGTTTTATGGCACGATATGATCGCCTAGCCGTAGCCGCATATCCGCTGCGCTCAATATGCGGGATTTCAGTTGGATCAGATCTTTCGCTTTGACGGAAGCTTTTGGACCTAGCGAAAAGGACTTTATAAGCCTTCGCGCAAGCAAGCGCGAGAGAAGCAAGCAAAGTAGAAGCTTTGCCAGAAGCAAGACGAGGAAGCAGAGCTGTCGTATAAGCGGTAGCTTCCCCCGACCTACTAAACTAAAATACAACAGTCGCGACCTACTTTGATTCAAAACAAAAGAAAGGCGAAGGGTTTGGCAACAAGCAAACGGCTTTCTATCATAGTTGCAAGGGTTTCAAACCTTAACTACTTAAGTTAAGTACCAAACAAAGGCTGCTTTCGGTTGGTTTCATAAATAAGGGGGCTGTTCACTACAAGCTATCAGCGCTGTCTTAGATTGAACGGCAATAAGATAAGTCGACGTTCCATCTCTAAGGCGGGTTTCCGCTGAGAACGGAATAGTGTTCGTGTCCAAAGGTGAACAACGCCCTAGCTTCTAGAGTTCGCTGCTTTTCCCAGGCCGGAGAAGGGCTTATACTGCTCGCCTTTGTTTGATATGTTCATTCAGTACCAATACAAACTCAAACTACAAAAAAGTAAAGTGGAAAGGCCCCTATAGAAGCTAGAAGTAGCCTCTAGTAGTCTAGTAGTCGGCCTAACCAAAGCGTCACGACAACAGAAAATGACCCTTATGAATGGAATCTTAAGTAGGGGGCTTAGCCCGCCCGCCTACCAATCAAAGAGGCTGAGAGTAAGCGTAAGCTCACCCGTAAGCTCGAAGAGCTTCCCTTCATTCGCTTCGCGGGAGCCGCACAACACATAGCTGGAAGTCAGAGGGCCCATACTACCTGCCTAACCCCTCGCTCCGAGGGACCGTAGATCGGAAAACGCCTTATAAACCACCCCATTCATCTAAAAGAGAGGGGAAGGGGCCTATGTATTTGCATGACTCCTGCGGATTTGACCCTATCTACACCCGGAGCCAATCTCCTATCGGTCCTGCCACCACGCCGCAGAACGGGAGCTCGTGTGGAACCTTTTATTTCTGGCGTAACAGCGGTGGAACGTAACAAAATATTACGGTCGCGTAACATAAGGGCCGGAGGTACGGTAAACCCGGCCAAAATATGACACCCGAAGGGCCCGGCGCGCACAATCCTATCCTCGTCCGAGTTTACCCCTTGCACTTCGGACAGCCGTCCGTAGCATCATAAGGAGGACCTCCCTTTACGGGGTCAAAAAATGGTACGGTACATAGGAGGCTGGTCTTTCTCAACGTGGTGTATAGCACGAAAAACCTTTCGATACAAGATAGGGCCGTTCACATGAAAGAAGAGAAGAAAGAGAGCTTTAGAATCAAGTAGGGGCTGATTCTAAACTAAGGGCATATCATCTTGGAAGGGAAGGTGAAATGGAGGGAGGGGGAACATTCGGGCGCATTTTTCAAAATCCTCCACTGCATCCAGGATCACAAGTGGAACGCTAAGCAGGGGGGAGGGGAAAGGCTTGGGCTGGGCCTACCTATCCCGATAGGACCTCATAAAGGAACGGGAGCTGTTGAGAGGTTCCATATTGCCGAGCCGAAGGGCAGCACTTCTGTACGTGATCGTAGTATGTCACGTCGTCTCCGCTGCATTGAAAAGTACCTATGCACTATTTCCGGTTCACTGATAAGGAAGATAGAGTTGGGGTGGGGGTCTACGATGTGATACTCAAGTATGACCCGGGGAGATACATGCTAACTATGGGTAGAAAGCAGGAACCTTTATGTAAATAATTTCGGGGGGTTAAAGATCTCTTATACTACCATCGATCGACAGAGCGGAACGACCAGAAAAAAAAAGTGAAGTTAGAAAGCCGTATGATAGGCGGTAACTATCTTGTACGGTTCGGGGGGTAATCGGCGTACTCCGATCAGTGGGGGGGAATCTTTGGCTCTATCGAACATACAGGGAATTGGAGGTAGCATTCCACCGATGTTAAGTCATGGACTGGTTCCTTCAGCCCTTTTTCTATGTGTTGGTGTTCTATATGACCGACATAAGACTCGACTTGTTAGATATTACGGAGGGTTAGTGAGCACCATGCCGAATCTCTCTACCATTTCCTTCTCTTCCACTTTGGCCAATATGAGTTCACCTGGTACTAGCAGCTTTATCGGGGAATTTCCCATCTCAGTAGGAGCTTTCCAAAGAAATAGCTTAGTAGCCACATTAGCAGCGCTTGGGATGATTTTAGGCGCGGCGTATTCCCTTTGGCTATATAATCGTGTGGTTTCTGGAAATTTAAAACCCGATTTCCTCCATAAATTCTCCGATCCAAATGGCAGAGAAGTTTCCATATTTATACCTTTTCTTGTTGGAGGGGCGACCGTCCGTTGAACTACCAAAGAAAAAAGGGTAAACCAATGTGATCATGACATTGTAGGTGCTTGCGATGGGGCGGATGCGACTTCCCTCAGTTGGTTTGGGTGGTATAGCCCGTTGCAGAAGTCCCCCCTTTTTTGATCCATTTCTTTAGTCTTTAGGGAGCCAAAGCTTGACTTTACTAAAAAAATAAGGCTCGCGCAGGGGCGCTCACGTTTTTTGGCTGAGCCGTATCTTGCTGGGTGGGACCGAGAGCAAGAAAGGACGGGGGGCAACCATGCATGGTACTTCTCGACCGTGTCTCCGAGGGACAGTTGAACGAGCGACTCATGAATGCTGCCGGGTTGGACGAGCCAATAACTCGAACGCGTTCGGTCTGTTTTTTGAGCAAGAATCACAGCGTTACCTTACCTTCACCATGATACGGACTCCAAGTTCTTATGGCAGAGCGCGAGGAGATTTATCATCAATATGATGATGGGAATGGAAACCAGAAGCACGACCGACCGGGGTCTTCGTGGTCCAAGATAAGAAAACCATCAGTAACTGTAACGTAAGCATGAGACTTTTTGGTAGTACCGGTGAACCAGATGGCCGCGGCGATGGAATCTGGGACGGAGGACTCGTAGTATCTCTCTAGATCTGGCAAAAGCGAAAGACCCTTTAACGTAATTCGAATGGGGGCTGACCGCTGAGCCCACTCTGGCCTCGCAGGGCGGGCCCCTGTGGTTTCGAGCTGGAGCTGCCATAGCTTATGGCTAGAGCAATGGGAGGGGGCCCCGGCAGAGAGAACAGTAAGGATAACGAGCGCTCCGCCCGCCAAGCGGGCGGCAGGAGCAGCGGGCAAGTGCTTGGTAGGCCAACAGCCCAGTGAACCGGGCGGGGCACTCGACGAAAGGGGGGCACACTGAGCAAGTACGAGAAATTGGCCCCGCTCCGCTTTATTAAAAGCAAGGACCACTACGGGAGGTCAAACCAAGGACCTATGGAAGTCGGGGCTCGTCCCCGGTCAATATTGGATCAAACAATAGAGGGCCGTAGCACTGACCTATTTTTTTTATTGATTCAATACAATAGGGGAAAAGATCGTAAAGTTCCCTACCGAGACAACAGACACTCTCAACGGATCCTCCGCGCGCTGGGCATACCTTTTCTGTGCGTCTTTCTCGTGGCGGGAACAGAACAACAGGGAAAGACCCGGCCGACCTGCCCAGGGCTCGAGGGCGAGCTTTATTTAAGAGAGAATGGGGAGTGAATCGAAAGGCTTCCGTTTTCGTTCTTGGTTTTTGGGGGCTTTCGGGCTCCTCTCGATCTTATTCGTAGTTGGGAAGGGGGAAGGAGTCTAAATCAATGGACATTAATGAACCATCATTGATGGACGTTGCACATGACACGATCAATTCGACTCAAGGTCCGGCGCTAATAGAAGTTGCTTACTCTCCTAGTAGCGAAGGAAAAAGGCAGGGCTTTTTTCGTAGTAATAGTGGGCGGGTCTCATGAGATCTATGCCGGCCGTCGGAATCAAATGAAGGGGTCGAAGGACCATTCGATTCATTAAGGGGCATAGATCTAGGCCTCTTTGTTTGGTCAATCACCAAAGGCGGGGGGGAACCACTATGGGCGAGACCCCCCGGCCTCGATTCTTTTGCATAGTCCGGGGGCCGGCCGCAGCAGAGCAGCGGGGCATAGCGGCGCCCTCGCCTGGCGCCATTCCCGGATCTAGCAGCAGACGGGCGGGCCGGGCCTGAATTCAGACCAGACTCTTCTTTATTTGAGCTGCTCCCACGCACGCAGACCGGAAGATCTCAGTTGTCCTGGACTGGACAAGTACGTAGAGATCTTCGTGGGACCGGGGAGGGAGTCTCAATCGATCTTTTCTAGGATTCCTTATCACGCCACGCACGGAGATCTTTCCATTGATAGATAGGAGGGCTCCCCCCTTGAACAAACTCTTAAAGGTTAGGTTACTACCTGCCTCTACGGAAGAGGTGTACTTTGTACCGCCCGGAGGTCATATATATAGATCGAAACCCGGAGCGATAAGAACGAAAGCCCTACCCACAACAACTACTGGCGCTTCAAAAGGCTTAGATTGATTCTAAGGGCGCTACAGCAAGCTACCCTTTTTTAGGTCGTGTAATAGGGAGGTGTAAGCCTCGAAAGCCTTTAGTACTTCGGTAGGGCGAGCAGCCCTTAAACCAAAAAAAAGGTTTGGAACTCTTCCCGTATTTCTGCATTTCATTCTCTATTCGGCCCGCCTCAAACAAAATGAAAAAAAAAGGATAGGACTATTGATTCGAAGTCACTACGAAAGGGTCGGTCAATAGCATAGCTCTTTATTTCCCCGGTCTCCTTTCGAAGGAAAGGCCTTCGCATTCCTAATCCGGTAGGGGGCCGGACGGCTTTGTTTGCCCCAGCTTGGCGAATCGCATCCCCGCGCAACGACATTCTTTGTGCGCCCCTTACCGTTCTCGCTCAGTCTTTGCAACGGCTGGGGAGGCAGTCGTAGAAGCGAAGCCTATCGCCACGCCGACCATCAAATACGAGATTGGGCCCCTTCTCAAAGATTTGATGGAATGGCCCAGCCCACCCAAGAGCGCTTATGTCATATGGGAACTCATGGCTGGAAACAATCCTTATGGTTTTGATATCCGGTAGGAATAATAAGAATAAAAGTCCAGGTTGGTTGGTGAGCCTAGTGATAGGAGACTATCTAGCTTGGTTCGGAGAGCACTTGTTGGGTTAAAGATTTTTTTTTTGCTAAATGTTACGGCCTAAATGCTGAACTATTGACCCTACTTGTTCGGATGGGTGTTCACCCCAAAGTGTTCCCGGACCGCATGCATACATCCGTAAGTAACTTAGTGCAACATGGCAAATTTCATTGAGAGGAATCAGCAAAGAAAAGAAAAAACGGGTCAACAGATTAATGTGTATTTTTGAGAGATTGTCCTCGGGCTGAGGAGTGTCCACATGAGATGAGTTCGTTGAGGTGTCTACACAGGTTCGAAGACGCTCTTTTATATTCTGTCGAGAGTTCGGATTGCTCCACCTAAGTAGAACGAAAAGAAGGAATTGGAAATTCAAAGGGGGAGCCAGATCGCTTCCGGTAGCTTGCTTACTCTCCTAGTTAGAAGAAGGCTCTTTGGCGAATTCTTTAGATCTGGGTAGAGTCTCGCTCAGTAAAGAGAGTTGTAGATTCTTAAGATCATGAGAAAGTCCCCTTTACTTGATATTCTATTAGTAAAGCGCTAGCGCGCTACAACTAGCATAGCAGCCTGCAGAAAAGGCTCAACGAGCCCCGTACTCCTAAGTTGGAGCAACAAGCAACGGATTGAGCGCATCTTTCCCCTTTCTATTAGTAAGGTTGTCAAAAGGTAGGTTTCTTACTTAGTGCTTGTGCTAAGGTTTGGCTCGACCAACGGGAAAGGCGACCACTAAATTGTTTGAATAAGACGTACTAGTCACTGACCGAAGGAGAAAGACTAAGACCACTTTTCTTTTCGGGTTATGCCATAAAGACGTGTCTCTCGGTCTCCCCGATACACTACCTTAGACAGCTTGCGTGAACAAAAAGGATTGAGCTCCGCGCATCCCTTGATCTCCGCCTAACCGGGGCTAGGCTAGTTTCAGTGTTTGGTTCCTGACTTGATGGGATGGGAGTCACAAGGCTTTAAAGAAGGCCGAGGAGCGGGGTTGAACGAGATTCGCTTTGGCCTTTATTTATATCTAAAAAAAAATAGGCGACAACTGCGCTGAATGAGAAAGATTCCCTACCCCCATCTATTTGTTGTGGGGCGCCCCTTGCCTTTCTTGGTTGGTAAACCCAACCGGCGATTTACAACAAACAAGTCAGTCTTTCTTCACTGATTAAGCGGAAACAACAAAAAGGATAATGTAAGGAAATGATAAACAATTACTCTGATCGAACCCGGACCATAAGCAGTTTGATTGTGTTAATTATGCTTTATTGGCTGTATATGGATTTATTACTCTCTGTATTTAATATAGTAAAAACATTTGACTTACTTGTGGCTATGGGCTCTCAGCCTCTAGACTTTGAGTGGATTTGCTCTTTCGACAACGGCGCTGACAGTTCCAATCTGCCGGCGTTGGAATCGTCGTCAAGTTCCGACTCTCTGTCTACTTATCGAAATGTAATTGCTGCCGAGAACGAGGCCGAAATATATGATAGAATTAGGGTTCTCGAGAACCAGCATTACTACAATATCCCCCCTCAGAATAATCAGGGAGATTACGAAAGGCTTGTGCGGGAGCACTTTGATCAAGCTATCAATGTCGACCATTATCGCTTTATATGGGATCGAGAATTTCAGGAATTAGTCTTTTTAGAGAAGAAGGCACTGTTGCAGGACAGGCTCCACCTTCTAATGATTAATGAACAAAATATTGATCGAATTATGGAAATGTCCCCCTATACTGATATAAGGGCGGAAGCTTACCATTTTTTGCAGAATAAGCTTGAGCCTGTTAACGACCTCAGCCATGCTTATCAGCGGCATATCATGGATGGGAGTCTGAATAACTTTATTCAACAAATAAACCAGCACGATAGACAGTCAGACATTTACCGTGAATTCTACCGCTACTTTACGGACGAGGAATTCCGCCGCGCTGAATCCTCGGTGGGGTATTGGCCATAAGCCGGGGGGGTGTCTAAAACTAGATATATATAACATTTGAATTTCTCTTACATTCCACGTTTCCGAAACGGATCCTATCAAATATTTTACATTTTCTATGATCATCTCTATTTTAGGTATTCGGGGAATCCTCCTTAATAGACGAAATATTCCTATTATGTCAATGCCAATTGAATCAATGTTATTAGCTGTGAATTCGAACTTTTTGGTATTTTCCGTTTCTTCGGATGATATGATGGGTCAATCATTTGCTTCATTGGTTTCAACGGTGGCAGCTGCGGAATCCGCTATTGGGTTAGCCATTTTCGTTATAACTTTCCGAGTCCGAGGGACTATTGCTGTAGAATTTATTAATAGCATTCAAGGTTAAACATGACTCCTAGAGAATTACCAAAATACGAAGTTCTCTTTTCTCCTTTCGTTCTCTTCTTTCTTTTTGATTTTTACTTGGTTGGCAGGGTCAGGGCCTTTCTCGCTGGGCGAGCGCATCCGATTGATTCGAAAGTCCTTTCCTAAACCACTTCCCGTTCAGTTGCTGAAAGATAGAGAGAACCTTTCTAAATGAGATTGAGTTCCACGAATATGCAAGCTAAAAAGATGCTATTTGCTGCTATTCCATCTATTTGTGCATTAAGTTCGAAGAAGATCTCAATCTATAATGAAGAAATGATAGTAGCTCGTTGTTTTATAGGCTTCATCATATTCAGTCGGAAGAGTTTAGGTAAGACTTTCAAAGTGACTCTCGACGGGCGAATCCAGGCTATTCAGGAAGAATCGCAGCAATTCCCCAATCCTAACGAAGTAGTTCCTCCGGAATCTAATGAACAACAACGATTACTTAGGATCAGTTTGCGAATTTGTGGCACCGTAGTAGAATCATTACCAATGGCACGCTGTGCGCCTAAGTGCGAAAAGACAGTGCAAGCTTTGTTATGCCGAAACCTAAATGTTAAGTCAGCAACACTTCCAAATGCCACTTCTTCCCGTCGCATCCGTCTTCAGGACGATCTAGTCACAGGTTTTCACTTTTCAGTGAGTGAAAGATTTGTCCCCGGGTCTACGTTGAAAGCTTCTATAGTAGAACTCATTCGAGAGGGCTTGGCGGTCTTAAGAATGGTTCGGGTGGGGCGTTCTCTTAAGAAGAAATAAGACGAATAGAATCTAATTCATGTTCAACAGAAGAGCGGATCCAATACCAAGACAACTTCTTTCTCCGGAAGTGCAGCAAGTACTTTTTGAATTTTGGGATATCATGCCCCACGAGTGAGTTGCCAAGTGCCCCCTAGGAGAGCAGTCTACCACAAGATCGAGTTGGAGCCTGGAGCCAACCCCCTTATACTTAGACTGGGGCTGGGTTTCAATCAGAATGAGTTCGTGATCTATCAATCCTAATAAAGGAAAGGCAGAGCATACCCAATGAGCGAAGGAAGGAGTTACGAAGCCAAGATCTTAGTTTGAGCTAGGGAGCTTCGGTCTTGGTCAATCCTCGAGTCAATCAATCCTGGCTCTCCTTTTTTCGTGGCGATATCTGCGAGAATATGTATATGTGCTCCTCACCTTACCGGGTGTTTCGGGTAATTCCAATCGTGCCATCAATGGCATCAAAAGACAGAGATTCCATCAAAGTTCTTTGAAAGTGAAGAAGAACAGAACGCGGGAAATCGGTAACCCAACCTGTGAACCAAAGCGCATTCTAACTCCCTTTGGCACAAAAGAAAGTCTGCTATAAAATAAAATAATCGTCGGATGCCAGGTTTTGATTTGAATTTGAAACTCTCCGTTCCTTCTTGACTTGCCTTCGAGCTAGTTGAAGTTGCTTTCGATGTCGTAGCAGTCTCGGGGTAATTTGGTCTAGTAGCCGTTGCAGTCCTTCTATGAACCATTCTTTCTCCCATAGGTTCTATCTCTAGGTAGGAATAGTTTACAGTGGGAGTGAATTAGGTTGCATCCATTGGGATAAAGGTTACAGATTTCTAGTCATATCCAAATACGAAAGATTGGAAGAACCTTTGACTCTATCCTTTTTTTGGGGGGGTGGGTTAGCCCTACAATACAATTAAGGATTCTTTGTTTGCCAAAGGGTCCCGCTCTCATGCTCCCAAGGCATGTATCTGAACCATTCCATCTGTATATTCGATTTCTGCTCTGGACGAGTCCTTCCAGCCCATCTTAACTATTCAAAGGTAACCCTTATCACCTCACCTAAAAGTTCAGTACAGTAACAGCAAAATTGCTATATGATTCGGAATAGAGACTCCTTCATCCCATACCCCTATGGTAGAGTAAGGGCTCAGGTTACCCTCCCTCCATGAATGGGACGGAGAAATCGATCGATACCGCCTTACCTGATAGGGGGAGAAGCGCCGGCCGAGCGGCGCAACGATCAGTGTCAATCAGCAGAAAAGGACCCTAATTGATTCGGGGTCGGTTGCTGTTGCCAATAAGAGAGATCCGTCGTTGCTGCCGGTCTTTTCACCAATGAGCACTTGCTTGAGACCCCTTCACGCTGCAACCAAAGACCGCTTCGCTTGATAAGAACAGAGACCCTTCGGCAGTCAACCTATGGTTACCTTACGATAGCTCAGGTTGGTTAGTCAAGTAAATGGCGGCTAAAGTAAGACATATTTTTGGAAGCGGTCCAGCACTAACTAATAGCCATGGCCGGCTAGCGAGCCACTAAGGAAATTGAATCAAAAGGAATGAATCCCTCACTCGCTGTCTACTTCTCGAGTCCTGCGAGTCTACTAACGGGAACTGTCGTACAGTCGTATCTTCTTCCATCTTTCCTTCCTTCCATCCCATGTAGGCCTATTCATGCTTTCTTGCTATCCATCTATTGAAAAAAAAAAAAGAATAAAGGGAAATTAAGATTAGGCAAAACACCTAAAATCTCAAAAATCGAAAAAGGATCACTTCATTACCTAATAGCATCCTTACTTAATAGAATTCCTCGCTGGCTCTAACTTTCTTTCTTTCCGTACCGTGATCCGCCCGCCCTTACGGGGCCTTTTGTACTTTACCGCCTGAACTAGAGCTAGAAGCCGAACCGATTACCAACCGAAAGCTGAAGGTTTGATCTACGGTGCTCTCACTGGACTGGCTGTACTGACTTACCTCACTAGCTAAACTAATGGAACCTGGGGCGAGTACTGGAAGCCGGAAAGCAAGTTTCCCTAAAACCTTCTTCGGCAACACTGGGAGAAGGAGTCTTGAAAGAAGGGGAGCAGCCACCATAGCTAGAAGGCCCAGAGGAGGGTTTGGCGAAAGAAAGATTCAAAAAAAAGTATGTCGACGCTAAGCATAGCTACCAATGCAAACCAGTCTGTCTTATAAATTTTAATAAGATAGTAGCTCGCTTCCGACTTGCATGTGTTAAGCATAAGGCTTTCTCTTCATTGAAAGATAGATCTTCTCTTTCTCTGTTTAGAAAGCTTCCTGCCCCAAGCCCCTCTTCTCTCTAGCCTTTTCTTTTTTGATAGAGACCGATCTGCTTTTATAAGCACTTGTTGGCAAGTTCGGAAGAAGGCTTTGAGTCACTCGATGTGTTCAGTATTGCCTCTCACTTTGAATCTCTTCCAGCTGAGCCGGACTAAGAGGCTTATGTAAAGAAAAGAGAATTTGCCTGACTACATGGGAAAGCTTTTACTTCTTCCTTTCCTTTTGCTGGAAAGTAGCTCTCCTTCTTTAGTTCAGGATTCCCTCTCTAGCCCATATCTATTTCTATTTAGTCAAAAGGCTAGCTCTGTGAAAGTACTAACTAAGACTTTTTTTCACTATCTCAAATAGGGCTTATTACTGAATAACCGGGAGATAAATGCTACTACGGGATAAAAGCTGGGTAGAGTAGAGCCTTTTTTTTTAGTACAATACCCGAAACCCTAAAACTCTTTTCCAGAGATTGAAATAAATGCATGAGCTATGGTAACCACGCCGCATCCATCGAATCGACTTTTATACGAATTGAAATTCGGAAGTTAAGAAAGCATAATTCAAGGTTTTTTAACTGAATAGCAATAGCAGAGGTTAATTAAAAAAAAAAAAAAAAATGAAAGCTGCCTGAAGTTGTATCCCGCCTTCTCTAAGAAAGCCTTAACCTTCCGTGAATAGTAATGAGTCTTCACCGGTTCGGTGGCATCTTTGTAAGGATCTTCCTTATGAATCTGGTCTTCTCTCCAGAGGGGCTGCTCAGTCGACTGGTAGAACAAGGTCCCACGCCTCCCGGCCAACTAGGATGGGACAAAAAACGTCTTCAGGTCTTGCACAACCGATACCTCCATTTTTTGCCATGGATTTTTGAGCCCATCAGGAGTGCGCATCGTCTGGACGGGGAAGAATTCCATTTCTAGAAGTTCCCTCTCGTATGTCACCTTACTCACTTAGGGCCTTTGGACGACTAAGTCAGCTCGGCTTCTCTTTCTGAATCAGATTCACTTCCGACGTGGAGCACACTTGACCCTGCGTCACTTGATGTATCATTGAGGAATAAAAACCTCTTCTGATTCTGCCTTGCTTGTTGCATCGAGAATAGCTTCCCCTTCTGGAGCTTCCCATTAAACAGCTGAAAAGCCGGTTAATGAGGGTTACAGCTGATCCTAACAACAGAAAACAACCAAAAAAGGCTTAGGCAACTTAAGCACCAGCTCAATCACCATCGCCATCTTCAATACCTTTCTCTTTTTTCTCCTAATGGAATATGCGCAAAGACCATCAAAGTAATAAGCTCACACAGGGATCCGGGTCAGGTCAGGACTAAGCTCATAGATCAGTTCCAGGAGGGGATCGGAATCGATATCAGAAGTAAACTCCTGAGTCAACTAGGGACTCCTCGGCAGGCTTGGAAGTGCTGTAAGTAAAGATCCCATGCCCGTGCGCGGGGGGGACAGCTCAAAGATTCGATTTTGGACTAAACTAATCTTTCCTGGAAGGAAGGGGACAACCCCGAGTACCGGAAGATTCAAGCTCCCGAGGGCGCTTGATAAGCATTCAATTCAAATGGGCGCGTCAAAGTCAATACTTGTCGAATCGGAGGATTTGTGCTCAGCTAGCAAGCATCATCCAATGCTCTTTAACTTTAAGCCACTAACCCTCTGGAAAGATATCTGCTTTGACCGCTCTCGCTCTGTCAGTGAATAGCTCGGGCGAGGGAAGCGAAAGCTGATACGCGTGGGATTCTATCTCTACATCTATCATGGAAACAAGCCTCTAAGCTGTTAGTCTTAGTTGACCAAGGTAGCGTTCTCTTTCATCAGCGAAATCTTCTCCGCCTTTTCCCTTCCTTTCTGTCTCATGATGCTTTACGGGCGTTCCTTCACGAGCTTTGACACCAAGTTTATAGAAATAGAATTTTCCTTCTTTGTTATCTTGTGTTGACTTTCGAAGGGAAGTTGGAGACAGAGATGACGAAGACGAATGCTTGGCCTAGACCACAGTAAGGTCAATCGAGTGCGCTCAAAATGAGGAGTTGCCAGGTTCAGTAGACCGATGCCTTGCAATTAAGGCTTCTCTTGGATCTTGGGAAGCCACATTAAGTTAATGAACGTATAGAAAGATGATATTATTTTTCTTATACTTAGATTATATAAAGAAATCCATATAGATTCTTGCGGGCAGGGGGGATAGCTGACGAGAGAAAAAAGTCTCTACGTCTTTTGGTAGTGGGGGACAGAAGGCGGACTGAATTGAGTTATGGTTTTTTTGGGGGCCCCTTCTCAACTCCGCGGGTTTGGGTTTATTGTGGTCAAGTAGAAAACTATAGAAATGCTTGGTTTTTCATTTTTGAATAGAGAGTTAGGAAAAAAGCTAGCTGTTACAGGGGTCGTAGAATAAAGAGAATGATTGTGGTTTCGGCTTTTTTTTTAGGGAAGGGTTAGAGAAAAGACAGCTTTGCTTTAGGGAAGGTGGTGCTTGAGGACAGAGAAGAGAGAGGCTGTCGGCTATGGAGATAGAGACAGTGGCTTTCTGGTCAGGGGAGGAGAGGTGGTTGCAGGCATTGACAAACTATCTCTGTCCCATTTCGACACACGACTAGCTGTGATTCGTCTTCCTTGTCCATGCTCCGTTTTTTTGATGATCTCACTAAAAAAGAAAAGCTATTCTTCTTAGCAGTTGAACAGGAGCTTCAACTGAAGCCCGATTCTACCTAATCCACTGCTGACCACGGACTGACTCAAGCACCAAGACCTACTGCTCTTCCGACAACCGATGAAATGGCTGCCTGCTTCTTCTCTGCCTCCCTCGGCTGAACTCCGCCCGGCCCGGAAGTGATTTCCTTTCGTTTCAATGGCAGCTGGTATCTGGTTCAATGTTCTCTAGATTGCTAAGAAGTAGCCTGCCTTACTCGAGCCAACTAGGATCAGAAGGTTAAGATAGAGCTATCTCTCATGGGCGTGCCCATATTAAATAAAGGGGCTTTTCCCCTTTTCATCGCTTTGGCCTGGGTAAGTAAGGTAATTGCCTGGTTTTCACTCCTAAGTCAGCCCGGTCTTCCTTTGATTCTTATAGCCTTCTTGCCAAGTAAAGAAGTCCAATTGCATCAATAGCAGCTTTTATCTCCGCATTCACTAAACGAAATACTTCACACATGCCGTTCGATGTTGGTAATTCCCTCTGTGCTCTACTGTCTTTCGTTCACTATTTTCTTTAGTTGACATGGAAGCTTTAGTGCCACGTTCAAGCTAAAAGCAGTGAAAGCAAGTCAAGCAGTGCCAGATGCTGATGAAATAGCGGCTTAAACGGATCCATCTTCTTGAATTTGACTCCTAACCGGAGGTGACTTCGCTACACTTCTTTATAGAAGGAAATCCCCAGTCGACTACTGACTTTCTCGTGACCCTAACAGGATTTTATTTTCTGCTGCCGATCGAGGAAAGGCGTAGCAAATCGGAGCTCGCCAATCAATCTTTGAGCGAAAGGAGCTCTAAGCGCTCACTTCATCCCTTTAAGGTGCAGATAAATATGCTGTTTTAGGACTAGGGGAAAGTACCCCACTCTCGTTTAAAGCTCCTCTAGGACTCAATAAACTTCAATAGGGGATTTCACTTAACTCCCCGCCGAGGAAAGGGAGTTAAGGTAAAGTTAAAGAACAAAAAAGAAATCTCCTCTTACTCTTATTTAAGACTTCTGGGAAGAAAGCAAGGGCGGGATTTTTTCCTGCCTGCCTTCCCCCGGAAGTGACTTCGCTACCTTTGTGGATCCAAGATGAGATGTCTTATACCCAAACCTGATCCATAAGAGATGACTAATCAGGCTATTGCTTCTGTCTTCAAAGCTACGCTCCTACTTCACTCGAGCAGCTCCTTCTCTAACAGTAACAGCGTATTCGTCCTAACAACGTATGAAGAAATAAGGGTGGCTTAAAAGCTCCTTGTCGATGCTGAGAATCGTCTTTGAAGAATAGAATACCGGGGCTGTCTTATGGCATCGAATACGGTCTTTGCACGAATAAGCTGTTTGTGAAAGAATAGGGTGCAGCTTATTCTTTCAGAACAAATAGGTTGTCGATATTAGGGTACCAGTCCTTAGGCCTCCATAAGTGAAAGCTTAGTAAGTAAAGGAACTTCACAATTGAAAGAATCGGTTGTTAGAGAAGGAGCTCCGCGGATGCATTACCGGCTAACTATCAATTGATAAATCGAAGGCAGATGCAATATCATAAGATAAGACAGATCGGATCGTAGTCGCTGTTACAAAATAAGCTGTTACTGTTGCCGCTGCATCTCTTATCGTAACCGGTGTTCTTGTTACAGTAAGCGCTGCAATTGAATCAACTCTTGGCCTATCAGCTCTTGTGCACTCATTCATTGGCTGTTCTCGAAGAAGCTGCTGTTGAGGTTTTTATTCCAGCGGTCTCGTATAATAATCCAGAGGGTAGCTAGGATGAAGGCTAGCCCAGTTTCACCTTGTTCTACTTAAAGATAAAGAGTCTAGCCAGCTCGTCTCTGCCTTGAGGCCAATACATACCGCAACTGTCACTCCGCATTCATTAGCTCCAAAGCCAGTGAATGCCTGGGCAGAACTGTAACAGAAGAAGGCCGCCATTCCTGATTAAGGAATGGAGTAGGGCCTTTCCCTATTAGCTATAGGTAGACTTACCACAAACCCAATCGAAAAAAATAGATCAACCTCCACGTTGAATAGTTGAATTCCATCTAGGGTTTACTGCAAACTTTTTATATCTACCGGGGCAACAACCTCTTCCTTGAAGACCCTGTATTGCTTGTCTTTCTTCTCCTAGTTACTTCTTGGATTCGAATTTCATCTATGCCATGCTTAACACAAGACAGTTGAACAGAAGAACTGTCCTCTAATCCACTCTATAGATTCTACCTTGTTTAAGCTGTCCAATTCCATGTCTTATTTGCCTGGCTGGGCATAGTCAGATCGTAGAATAGAAGTATTTGCTGCTAAGAGCGGATTCTATACCATTCAATAGCACTGGATTGGGATTCATTCTCCCTCAGAGCTCCTTCTTTCACAACCAATTCTCTTCCTAGCAACCTATTGGGGCAAAGCCTAAACCGTACTCCTAGTAGGGCACTCACTCTCTTAAGAGAGGGGTAAGACTAGAAGACTATAAGGAAAACAATAAAGAGATATTTATTAAAGCAATAAAAATCAAAGCGACAGGGGGTTAATAACAGACAATAAAGCCAAGCTGCAATAGCAATCCAAGAAGAGCGCACCTTATTATCCTTTAATAGAAGATAAACTCTAAAGGGCATAGCTTCTAATACTAATAGAAGTAGAAGATAGCCATAGCCCATGTATTTCAGTTGCCAGATCACACTAATGAAGTACACACGCATGCGGCAGACAGTTGAACTAGTAAGACTTGGAAGCCTTACGACTGTATGAAGTGAGGAATTTCTGATTGCCCAGTGAGAGTCAACGAAAATCAATCCTGAAATGACATAGATAAGCAGAGAAATCGTTCCGTAGGAAAAATTTTATTATTAATTACATAAAAGTCAGTAGGCCAACCAATCTTGATAGTTTTTTTTTCGATGGAGAAAGCGGCAGGCCCAAAGAGCTCTCCAATAGTGCACCGAAACGGAGCCGGAGAGACGGTCAACCTTAGATCGGCTAAGATCGAATGGAACTGTCTTTGATTAGATGGAAACAGATATATATAGAAAGTGTGCAGTGAGTGAGAGGATTGAGCCTTTTCTGAATCAGTGAGAAAGCTCTGCTTTAAGCCTTTATTCAGAGTTCTAGCAAGCCCTTCCCGGGCATTTCTGCGAGTTGATTCTACACCTATTTCTGGCTATTTTCTGCCAAAAATCGAGTTCACGAACATGTATCTTTATACTCTACGGATTAACCCATTTCTAAACGCTGAAGTATATTCTAAAGAGATCCCACTTCCTCATTAATTTCTTTTTACTCGGAATCTTTTGTCTCAAATCCCAGTTTTGCCAAGGGAGCTACCTCATTTTTAACCTTGAATTGATGGAAAGCAGAATTTTTGACTTTTCGTGTAGGATTAGATCCAGTGAGGGTCTTTTGCTGACCGATATTGCACACCAGAATTTAGCTATTTCCTTTTTTTTCTTGATAGCCGGTCACATGTATAGGAGACCAACTGGGCATTGGTCATGGTCTAAAATATCTTATAGAAGCTCATAAAGGTCCATTTACAGGCCAGGGCCAGAAAGCCTATATGAGATCCATGGTATGCTCAATTCTCTCTTAACCCTAAATTCTTAGGCTCTTTAACCATTCACCTTATATATTCCATTCCCCTTTATCCATATCTAACTAGCTACTGACTATGGTACACAACTTTCATTGTTCACACATCACATGTGGATTGGTGGATTTCGAATACTTGATGCTGCTGCGCATGCAGCCATTTTGATGTATGGTAAGAGACTATGATCCAACTACTCGATACAAGGATCTAAATCTAATAGATCGTGTTCTTAGGCAATGAACTATGGCTGTCATCTCCTTCTCTTGCACTCTGTATCCTCGCTCTGTATCATTGAGTTTGCGGCTTTCGAAGGCGATGGGATGTCCCTCCTGCATAAGCACACCTCCTATGGAAAGGTCGGAAGCATCTGTGTGGACTTCGAGCACCTTTTCGAAGTCTGGCAAGACTAGAACAGGCTCCTGTGTCACAGCTGCCTTCAACTCCTCGAAAGCATTCTGGCACCTCTTGGTCCACTCCCACGACTTGTTATTCTTTAAGAGTTCCGCTGCTTTTGCAGAAAATCCCTTGATGAACCGCCGATAGTCATTCACCAAACCAAGGAATGACCGTCACTCAGATACCTTGGTAGGAGGCTCCCACTCTCTGATGGCCTGAACTTTCTTCTCGTCCATCCTGATCGTACCATTCTTGATCACATGGCCAAGGTTAGCTAAGCTGCCTTCGCAAAGGAGCACTTCTCCTTCTTGATGTAGAGCACCTGAAGACTGTGTTCCAGGCGGGAGAACGTATTCTTCGCTATCTCAAAGGTACTTTGGGTCATGGTCTGCTTCTTAAACCTTTTACTTATCCTTCACTCATTGCCTATGCAGATGCTGATTGGGCTGGATGTCCCGATAGTCGTCCACTACAGGTTATGCTGTCTTCTTTGGTGGCAATCATATATCATGGAGTGCTAAGAAGCAGAGTTTCGAGGTCCAGTGCTGAATCTTAATACCGTTCCGTAGCCTTTGCAGTGGCGGAGACAATTTGGATTCGTCAATTACTTCGGGATCTTCATATTTCCCTATTTTCCCCTGGAGCTCTTTATTGTGAGAATGTTAGTGCGACGTACCTTGCTGTTAACCCGGGTTTTCATGCTCGCACTAAGCATATAGAAATGGATTTCCATTTTGTTCGTGAGAGGGTGTCGCGTGGTGAAGTTCGGGTATGCTATGTTTCCAGCATGTACCAATTGGCAGATGTCTTTACCAAGGCTTTATCTTCTGCTAAGTTTGCTCCTCTTCGGTCCAAGCTTCGTGTAGTTCCTCCCCTTCAGCGGAGCTGTTAGACCATATATATCTTTGTCATACACCGATCTATAAAGATAGAAGCAAGCCTAGTTAGGCTTGATGTGCCTAATATTAATCTATCACTATACCAGGGATGCCGATGGAATATTTGAACATCTCAAGTTGGTTCATCCAACCAGAATAGTTTGGGTCTCGTTACGCTGTCTTGGATGTTGAGCCTACGTGCGATGAAAGGGATGAAGATGATGCTATGCAGACTGACATCTCGGAACAAACTATTAAGAGCCTCTCCAGCTGGCGTCCATGAGAATATCCAGTGTGTTGTGGAAGACCAGATGCGCTCTTAGCTGCCTTTCAAGATGCCAAATCTTTCTCAACTTTCATTGGTTTGGCGGGGCTCTTCATCTATCAATCGAAGGTGAGAGTTGGCTTCATTGCTTGGTTTTTGAAGACGGGAGAGATCTCAGATCAGGTTCAACCTAAAGTGAGTCATCATAGGGTTCCGCTCCTTGCTTTGAGGAAGGGACAGACAGTCGTGACTTTCTTTCTCGCCTCTTTATGTTTATTGCCTGAGCCCGGGCTTCAAAGTCAGAGCCTTCCCTGCTTCACCCATTCATTGCCATCAACCGGCTGTTTGAGCTCATCAATCAAGACGGCGGGGAACTTAGATGATTCATCTGAGTATGCCGGGTATGTCTTTGCCCAAGGTTCCGTTACCTCGTTAACTCGATAAAGCCAGCTCGGGAAAGCGGTTTTTCTACTACTTGGCATTAAGAGAAGCTGGGTAGCTCCGTAATCTGTCAAGGAGGTGGCTTTCGCCTATAAGGACAGTTGGAGTTGACGGTCCTAGTTCTGTTACAGTAAGAGCTGTTGCTGGAATAACTGGTGTTGATGGAATAGAAGCTCTTCCTGCTCTCGTATCCGATGAAGAATAGGCCCAAGGGACATCCATGGACAACCGCCACCCACGTGGTTTAGCTAATTCAATAGCCTTCGGAGAAAAGCGACAAGTACCACTGGACAAGCAAATCACTTTTGGAATCACCTTTTAGGATCCTCTTACGGTGAAATGCCGGAATGATGCGAGGATATCCCGAGCGAGTCAGCTAAACAGAGACGGAAATATCAGTACTATTCTGGCCAGCGTATGCTTGTTGAATTGAAGGCATACCGCACACTGCTTCAAATAGAAAGAGATTTTTTTAATCCCAAAGCCTCGCCAGAAGACGTTCCACAAAAGCATTATTTCATCTTGTTCCTTGAGCAATTGAGGAAGCGAAGCGGGCTGCTTGTCTTGCCTCGAGCCCATACCATAGGAGAAGTACTGCTCTGGACTAGGATGGTGCTGTTCTGCTTAAAACTAGGCTAGGAAATGGGCCTAACTCCATTCGCTGATGAACCCTTAACCTCGGGCGGTATGCTTGGTGACGCGTGCCGTCTACTCTGCTTGAGTGCATACACTAGGGTAGGGCTATCAAAGTGAGCAGCTTCCCCTGTTCACTATGGCTGAAGTCAGTTTGCAAGACAAAGTCTAGTTTTGACTTGGAGTTCCTCTTGTAAGAACATAAAATAAGCATTCCACAGTCGTAGGTTCTTCTCTTTCTCTGGCATAAACAATAAAAAGCTTCTTATAATCCGATCTTTCAACCGCACTTCATGGCAAAGCGGTCTTCTTTCAAAGAATCTCCGTCCCTAGTCCATACCCACGTCTGGGGAACTTCTTCACTTCATGTTCACATCTTTGTCTCCCTCTTTCAAGTGAGTTCAGTTAGCCCTTAGGGTCAGAAGAGAGCTCATCTTTACTTCCTTTCCTATATAAAGCTACTGATTCTCTTATAGCCTTCGTTCCCCGAGGGAAAGAATCCATTCTTCGATAATTAAAAAAAAAAGATATGAGCTGATCGTCTCCCCCCAGAAAAGGCAGAAGTTCGTATAATGATCAGTAACATGAGTAGGCAATACCATGACTATTTCGATTTCCAAGCGATGACCACTTATGACTCTTTGATTGAACCACCCGTATTGAAATCTACAATGGGACTCATGGATCACAGGTCAAAAGGGCAGATCCAAAAGGAAAGAAGATAGCCCTGGGAGGAAAAAGCAAGAACAGTGAAGTCAATGTCTTGTCTGACGGAAAGCCAAAGACACCCAGAACTTTCACTCCGTTAGGCATAACTCTCAGCCGCACCTTGGAAAGGCTTCAAAAGCATGGTGTACTCACGCCTCTTCCCCCATCTCCGTCACCAGATCCTCTTCCTCCATGGTACAAAGCCCATGCCTACTGCAAGTACCTTTAGACAAATGGCCAAAATACTGACCGATGTTTAAGGCTGAAACATGACATCCAAGACCTTCTTAATTCAGGGAAAATGGAGCCACCAAGGGCAAAGCGTCCCAATGTCACTACCAATCCCCTACCCACTCATGCTTTACCTCCTCCTGCCAATATAAACATGATCGAGCCGACATTGCCTATGTTGTTGGAGTCGTGAGTCAATTCATGCAGAAACCAAGAACGATACATCTAGATGTTGCATACAGAATCCTCAGATATCTTAAGGGTTCACCCGGAAAAGGTCTTCTTTTCCCATCTTCCAGTTCCCTTCAGATGACAGGAGACTCCGATGCAGATTGGGCAGGAGATGCGCTGGACAGGGAATCCATCACTGGAAATCAATATTTCATTGTCATTGGAGACAGCTCTATATCGTGGAAGAGCAAGAAGTAACAGCTTGAAAGTGATTGATCAAGGAAGGGCGAAATCAAGTTCTTTCGCTAAGTATAGGGCGATGCCCACTACAGCTGGGAATCCCCGCATCAAACTCCTGCCGAAGATTGATGAAACACAAGACGATCTGGTACATCGAAACTGTTCGTAATAGGCCGAAGAATGGTGCAATCCGGTAGCTCGCAGAGGGAATTAGATCCAGTAAAGGCCAGCCCTTAGGCTTAGGTACAACCTTACCGGTGCTTTCTTCGTGAGTTTTTCTTTCTATTTTTTTTTATAGAAGTTTATGCCCTTACTCGCCTAGAAGGAACGGGATTAAGGGAGTATAGGTAGAGTCCCGATAGACTGGGAAGGTAGTTGTTCCACTCCTCTTTCTCGATGCTTTTCATAGCCCAGTTTCGTAAACAAGGGAATGACCCATGGCATCCGTTGACTTAAACGAGTTGGGGAGCGAAGCAACTTCCGGTAGCTACCGAGCAGTTAGCTTTTGGCAGCTCATGAACCGACCGAAGGAGGGGTTGACTCTGCTGCCGGGCTTTGAGGAATGGGAGCAGCTTTGGAATCAGCGTAAGTAGAAGTGGGTCACCCCATATAAGTAATATGGGCAAGTACGCGAGATGTAACCAATAGATTTCGATTTTTCAACGAAGTCCTTCTTTCAGCAAAATCGAAGCCCCTTAGTGCAATCGATTTCAGTATGCCGGTTTAATTTGAAGAGAAAGAGGGCAGAAATCCTTACAATCTCAGAACCAAGGAGAGAAGGTGGCGAAGGATCCGGATTCACTTTTTTTAATTGGATTCATACCCGGCTCAAAGCGTAAAGGCTTTTCCTGATTAAGGAAGAAGCCTAGAAGGCAGAACTCTGAACTAAGCCCAAAGGCTAGATCCCATCCCACTTCGAACTTTATGTTTTTAGCACGTTGGCATTTGATTTTAACCAGAAAGAGGGAAACCCGGTAAAAAAAAGGCTTGCTTCTTTCTTGATGGTTGAACGGAATCAAGCCCAAGGGCAATAGCTGACATTGTTGAATTAGCTGACAGAAGAAGCGAAAGGTATTCTGATTTAAGTTCGCCCAATCCTCGCTCTAAAGGCTAAGCCCTTATTCTTGAAAAATAGGCATATATATGGGTGATAAGGAACTTGAAACAGGCATGGACAGAAGTATGCCCCTCCTTTTGATGGTGAATGTCGGAAATCCTCTTCCCGGATCACCTTTGATGGACATTCAAAAGGATCTGCTAGGCTGTCTTACATGTCCCAAAAAGCAAGCAAAAGGGCTCCTTTCCTTCCCCATGTGGAAGAAGTGTACACACAGGGGGGCCTACAACCTCGACCTCAGTATGAAAAGCATCTAGGAATCGACGGTGGTCAATCTTCCTTCTTCTTTGGCATCTCGACTGGGGAGCATGAAAACAAGACTGGAAGAGGGCTCAGGTATCAACGTCCTTAGCCCGCATTGATCAATATCAATAAGAATAGCAGTCGTATAGGTATAGGTTAGCGCTTCCTTGCTTGCATCCTTTCCTCTCTTTCTTAATGAAATAGATATCGATGTCTCGACTGCCGAATCCTTATCCTGCAAACAACTCGATTCTGTTGATTCACTGTCCATTTGTCCTTCAACCGGATTAATGGTCAACGACTTTGACAGCCTTTCCTTCACACAAGGTTTTTAATCCTTCTCCCCCGCTTAGGACAGAAAGGGGAAGTAGCGAGATTACGATTCCTTCGTGGGAAATCAACGAAGGCAGTCGCTCCAGCAGCTTTAGTACTTAGTTAAGGCCCCAGCCCTTAGCCCGGTTCTTCTCCGGCTCCACCAGCAGCCTTTATCAGCTGCTATGGTTCCCTTCCCGCAATGCGAATCTCTATCTCTTTGCGGCTACAGCCTATTCTAATAGGACCCATATTCAATCTCTTAAGTGACTTCTGAACACTAGCTAGCTCTGGACCTACCTATCTTAGCCATGAGCGATCACCAAGCGGAGTTGAAAGAAAAGAGACTTGACATGCCAAAACTTCGCTCGCGAGCTCGGAACGAACGGAGCGGAAGGGATCATAAGTTCCAGGGGGAAAAAAAAGACGAGCACTTTGGACCACGGAGCCAACGTTTAAGACAAGGCTAAACGAGGCCGTGTAGTAAACTCCTCTCGTTGTGAAGAGAGTGAGTCTATAGAGCCTACGAGCCGGCCGATCCACTGTAGTGGAATCTTGTGGGCTAGCGGACGGTCCCGCGCGGTTTGCATTAGAGGGGCCCGCTTTCATCATCCTTACCCAGATCTCTTCTATTCTGTGATCTGGGATGATTAGATGAGGTTTCCATGTGTGTGTCTTCGGGAGCATCTTCTCCTGTGGGATCATAGCCAGTTTTTCACTGCGAGTGGTTATCTAAAGTAAAGGTAAACGAGGGTGACAGATCGATGAGGGCGCTCCTGCTTATCGGTTATACCCTTCCCTGTTTTAGCAGCTAGCGAAAAGGCTTCGTTCTGCTGTTCCCCGTGAGTGGTCTAAATCAGCTGCGGTAGTTAAGGTTTGGAACAAATGAGCCTAAGGGAACGAAGTTGTGAGCCTTTAGGTTAGGTTTGACCTAAGTCAAATGGAACCGATAGGCTATACAAACCGTTGCGAACCATTGCGCAATCCCAGTGAAATCAGTCAAATCAAGTTACATTCGAAAGGTCAAATCCCAAAAGCTATTGAAGACCTTGGAACTTATTTATGGCTTCAAGGTGGAATCCATATCCGCTGGGTCTTCCCTAAGCCGCCTAAGAAAGACTTTCATTCAGATAAATGGCTAGTTGGAGAAAGCCTTACTTATAAGTAAACTAATCGATGGAAACTCTTCCTTCAGACTCCCAAAGGAGCGAGAAAGACGAGTCATAAAAGCCAATTCATGCTGCAAGAGCGTAGGTGAGTGGTAAGCGTAGGAGGCGTGCCCGAAGGGCAGCGGCAGCAGTGTGTGATTCTTTAACTGAGAAGGGCTTTTAGTCACCAACGACTTTCTTCTGATCACCATCTGCTTTGTATTTGAAGCACTGATGAAGAGTGGAGGGGACTTCGACTGCCTTCTTGTATCGGGTGAAGAGAAGGGGGTGGTAGGCTTAGTAGGGCTCGAACCTACAATATTACCGTTATGAGCGGTACGTTTCAACCAATTAAACTATAAGCCCCTACGGATCTCTACATGCAATTCGCTCACTTCGGGAAGAGTGGACGGAAAGAGGAGGCCTTTGCTCTATCTGCTTCTTCCTCTTCCCAGGAATGAACAATTGGATAAAAAAATGATTTTCTTCTGTGTTTTTTTTATATATAATATATAAGATTAAGCAAGCGGCCCTTTCGTGACTCAAACTGCCGGTACGCTTTCCGGCTCGCAACGACTCAAACGGGCGGGGGCTATCTATTTGATGGCAATGCAGGCTGTTCGCCTTTCGGAAAGGGTTCGCCTATTTGATTCAAAAGGCGCTACTAAACTACTCTAGTACAGCTAGTGTTAGTAGTACAACAGAATGCCGTTCACCCCGCAATCCCTTCTTCTTCAAGAGCTCCCTATTCTCTAGCAGCCCCTTCTTTCACAGCTCCTTCTCAAGCACTTGCCATTGTCTGGAAATTTGCCTTGCCCCATTCTTCGATTATTGGCGCATCAATTCCTTGCCTTTGCTCTCATTGCTGCTTGAAGTCCAGTCTTTAAAAAGTGAAATCCCAAAAATGGAAAGTAAGTAGTCATTGTCGGGATGGAAAGCTACTCTTCAACCACTTATTTAAGCGCTATGCACCTAAGCTCAGTCTTTCTGGCAGCTATCTTGCTAAACCTAGATTCTTGCTAAAGAGTTCCTTTTTCTTCTCTCTTTATGCTCGAAATCGTACTCATTCGACATCTAATTCCATGGGCTGGGCATACCTTCTTTAGCTCATTTTTCTCTTTCTTTGACTTTGAGGAAGATCCCACGAATCGTCTTCTATCGACATCGTCTGCTTACTCTTATCGTACGCTCTTCTTACCCAACCCAAATCGTCTGGTACTTTGTCCGCTCTCCCTTTCCTGGTGAAGGAGAGAGAGTTTTACAAGCGGATGCAGCTAAGAAAGTCTCGTTGAAAGCAGGAACGAAGACTGTGACGACTATTTGAACTAGTTTCGCTTGATTGACCCTTGGGATTGAATCTGGCTAGGGCGCCCTCGTAAGGCGTAGGGTAGGGATTTGAAACCGGAGGCCTCTCCTCATCTAGTTCTTTCGTTACGCCGAGAAGAAGCAGAAAGAAGCTTGGAAGAAGAGATGGTCAATCTTCTCTTTATGGGCGAGACTGCTAAAAAAGAGGCTCTTTAAAGCCAGAACGAGTCCTCTCTTGCGGGAGGGATAGGCGGGAAAGGGGGAGGAGGTCTTCAGTCACTCCGTTTTTGAATTGGGTCACGAATGGTATTCGATTTCTTTTAACAGCATAAAAGCATTCGAACTTGGGAGATGCGAAAAAGAATAAGGTTCTTTTTTATATTCCTTCTTAAAGATAGTACGCACAGGTGAGAACATCCCTAATCGAATGGCCTAGCTTTGCTTCTTCCTCTTTCTCTGCTTCGGTTTACCAATAGAAGGGGGTGAGGTCGACCTTCTTTCGGTGGTACCTTTTCTGTCTAGCTCGTTCTCTTGGTCAAAAGCCACAACTACTCCTTAGTGGCCAAGCCAAGAAGAATAAGAATCGCCCGGGATGAGTGAGAGCTAAAAGAAAAGCCTAGAGGCAATTCCCGATCTTCTCTTGATAGAAAGATCATATCAACACCGAAGACAGATCGTAGTTACGAGAAGAAAGGTATGCCGGTTTATAGATGTAGTTCATTCTAGAAGTAGTTTGTTAACCGAATTGAATTGTTCGGTCGTGGTACTTTTGCTTGCTATTCAAACACATTGTCGAAAGGGGAAGATCGAATTAGCTCTGGTTCAAGAAGCCTAGCCTTCTTTCTTCGTAATTCTACTGAACGGGGTCGATCCACTTAACTATAAGTCAAATCTGAAGCCGTTTCAGGTGCATAAACAAAAAGGCGCCTTCGGATACAGAGGGGCTACTCTAGTCACTCAAAGTCCTAGCTAAGTAAGGAACAGACTCTCCAAACAGAAGTACGTACTGCGCGGCCGAGGAAGCATCCGAAGCATCTAAAGTAGAATAATCCGAATCCGTTGAATAGGAAGCCTTTGATCCGCTTTCTGAGAGCGCGGAATCATTCGATTCGAAAAAGGTGGAAAAAAGGTCATAGCACCAGCACCTGAACGCTTACTCTTACTGCTTCAGGTTCACCTCTTTTCTTAGGATTGGCTGCCCTGAGGTTCTTGTTTGGAGTCATTTGTTTATCACAGAACAAGTCCCCCTCAGTCACTGCCATAGTTGACCCAGTATCAACCCTCTCTTCCAGATCCTCGCTTCTATGGGCCAAATCACTCTCCTCGCTCGTTAAACTCGCACCTTGACTACACCCTTCTCGGCTTTGTTACCCAGACACTCATCCTGCGCAATCTCTTCCGGTTCAGCAGTGTCCAGCTCCCCCCCTTTGCCATTGTCACTACTGGTACCTGACCCCGTCGGCTCGACATTTTTGCAAACACCGACCCTTACTCAATAGGGCAATGAAAAGAGGAGAACGAGGACAGCTGACTACCGCCTACGAGTACACATTGTATGATTGAAAACTGCCGCTGCGTACTACCCGGTGCTTGCAGGTCTGACTGGTGTCTTCTCTCCAACAGCTGCTTCAATCAATGTTAAGTCTGACTACTCGGCTTGCTTAACACAAGTGTGATTTCACCTTCACGGACCACTTCACTACCCAGCAAGCTCCGGCTCGAAAACAACAAGCAAGGGATTGAGCTTTAGAAAGCCTAAACTCCTTACTCTAACAAGCTTCACCCCTCTCCTTACAGTCGAGTGGCAGATTTGGATGGAGTCTCGCTCATAGATAGAGGAAGAGTACGCGCGCTAGCGCGCTACGGCTTACGCAGTTGATCGGATCAGATAGCCCTTCGGGCAACCAACCGCACATCAAATTCCGATCAACAACTTGGAGGTATGGCTGAGTGGCTTAAGGCATTGGTTTGCTAAATCGACATACAAGAAGATTGTATCATGGGTTCGAATCCCATTTCCTCCGGCACGGAAGTGGAACGGGCGGGCGAAATTACGTGAGAGAAAGAACCTCTTGGTGTTGGTGGAGTCCCCCGGAGGACAGAATAGCACTACTTAGTTACTAGGAGCGGAGAGCCCGTTGCGCGTTGTTTTTGTTTGACCGGCCTATCTTTTTTTTATAAGCAAGCTCCCTCCGGCAGTCCCTGGGCGGCTCTCGGTTCTTGAGCATGTTGGGAGAGGAGATTAGGCGGCAGTTGAAAGAGCTGCTCGAAAGCTTGACGAACGAAAAAAGCCCTTTCTTTCTTGTTATTAGTAAAGGGCTTTTCCCTTACTAGTAAAGTGGTAAGTAAGGTAGGGCGCTATTCGATGAAGAAAACAGACTTTAGGAAAGTGGTTCAGGTAGCTCAGCTGGTTAGAGCAAAGGACTGAAAATCCTTGTGTCAGTGGTTCGAATCCACTTCTAAGCGGGCTTTGGGTCCAAAGGACAGGTAGCCGGGAGCGAGCCGGATTTTGAAATTCAAGTGAAAGAGGAAGCCAAAAAATGTGAGCGCTCCTGCACTATACGGCTTTTTGGCGTCGCCCTATCTTGCTGGAGGCAGATTTTCAAAAAAAAGCGGTTGATTACTCGGATTGGTTCTCGCGTCCCTGTGCCCAAAAGGATGGGCGAGTTCGGTTCGAGTGTTCATCGATCGGGTGGATCTATATGCTGAGGGGGGTGAGACGAGGTGTAGCGCAGTCTGGTCAGCGCATCTGTTTTGGGTACAGAGGGCCATAGGTTCGAATCCTGTCACCTTGATGTGAGGTAGTAAACACCTAAAGAGCACCCATCAACCCGTAAACTTTCGCTCTTTTAGAAAGAAAAAAAATAGACCGCCCTTGATCTGATCTGGGCGGGATCTAAAGCAGCATTTCTTCCAAATGTTTCGGGGGCAAGCCTTAGGTTCAATTCTTTCTTGCCTATAGTCATCTTACCTTCTTCTTAGGAGTGAAACTGCATTTCAGTAGTATCTAATTCACGTAAGAAAAGAGAATCAGTCTGCATGCTTAACAGCCTTCCTTGTCTGAATCCCTTTGTAAATGTAAAAAAAAGGAGGCTCGGGTCTTTGAGGCTATGAGCAAGAACCACATTCCTTAAAGAAAGTATACCCGAAAGCACTTTCTCTAGAATGGGTCAATCCATCAGTAAGTTGCTGACATTGAAGAGATTCAAGTCGATGCTTCAACTGGCGAATTCGAGTCCTAGGTTCTCCCAATATAGTGGAGTTCCAATACCTGATTTTTTCCCGAAAAGCAATCCGCTTAGATCGAACAAGAAACATTCGGGATCCTGAAAACTACTGCCGCCACGCCTCAGAGACAATATAAGCACATTGATCATGGAGTCACCATCGACTCTCAAATTGGAAATCAAGCTGAACTCGCTTAGCTGTTTGAGCCGTGTTTCAGATAAGAGGGCAGTGATCTGACCCAGGATCATGGAAAACCTGCGCTTGAGGGAACAGAAGGCGCCACTCAGCCGTTGCTAGCGCACGATCAAGCCGAATGCGAACATTCATTTGCTTCCCCAGGTCTGACATTACACCATGTGAAAGGAGTTCCTTTGAAGCCCAGATCAAGAAAGCAACAATCATTTAGGAATTGTTTGAAACTCCTCGTCTGGGAAAGAGTGACTGCCCTTAGACCATCTTTCTCAGCACTGGAAGCAAAGAGGTTTCAATCACCAACAGCCAGCCAGGGAAGTTGTAATGAGAACCCTAACTGAGTAATCAGTTCCAAGACTCTTCTTCTTTTAGCCTGAATTTGATCCCCATGGACACAAGTAAGATGCCATTCATAAGACCGACCCCGAAGACGAGTTGACCACCAAATCAAAAAAGTATATTGATTTACCCAGCAGTTGGATAGAAACAGAACTGTCCGTCCACAGAGCCAAACCACTTGACCGACCAACCGGGTCCACATAAACCTTATTTGAAAATCCCAAACGATTCCTCCAGTTTCGATTGAAAATTCAAAGTGATTTTCCTGTTTTTGGCAAATTGGATGTTCAGATGCTTATTGGGTTCCACTGTTGGTTTATCTGGAAAAGTCGGTGTGCTTTGTTGTTTGAGAATGTGAACCAGGACCCTCTTGCTATTGCCCACGGAGCTATGAGAAGTTATACTGAATCTTTGGAAGCCCAGGAGTGTGGTTCTATTCAGTTATCTCATCTTCACACACCTATGAATGACAGGTGGATTCCCCCAGCAGCGGGTACTCTTCAAATCAATGTTGATGCGTTTTTTCATGCTCAGTCAGAAAAGGCTTCTGTTGGGATTATTTGCAGGGATAGTTTTGGGTCCTTAAAGGACGGTAGAGCTTTGTCAATTCATGCTAACTCAGCTTTGGTTGCGGAAGCCCATGCCCTCAGGGAAGGCTGCAATCTAGCATCTTTTTTTTGCAGATCAGCCAATTGTTTTTGAGACGGACTCTTTGCAGGTGTTTCATTTGGTATCTGGAAATCAAGGGACAACCGATTGGAGAGTGCAGTCTCTGATTCAAGATATCACAACACTTTGTGCAGCAAACACTCAGTGGAAGCTTTATAGGATTTCTCGCAGGGCTAATGGGTCTGCAGACTGGGTGGCAAGAAAGACTCCAGCTTTGATGTTACAACATGACTGGCTTTCCCATCCCCCTCCCCTTCTTTCCGGATTCTGTGATTATTCCGGATTTGAATACAAGGAAGAGGATTGGCGGAGGGCATGAATCTGATGGTCTCTACTACTTTGATTGACGAGTTCCCGTCTCCAAAAGCTTGTTCTGTTGCTGTTTCACCTCTTCAAATTCACTGTCGTCTTGGTCATCCCTCCTTGGATAAGCTAAAGAAGTTAGTTCCCAGTTTGAATGGTATAGATTACTCAGAGACATTCTCACCAGTAGCCAAAATTGCTTCTGTTTGACTTCTTCTTTCTCTTGCTGCCACCTTTGATTGGCACCTTCATCAGCTAGACATTCAAAATGCATTCTGACATGGCGACCTGAAGGAGGGAGTCTACATGGAGCAACCACCTGGCTTTGTTGCTCAGGGGGACTCTGGACTAGTTTTTCGTCTGAAGAAAGATTGATATGGTTTGAAGCAATCTCCTCGGGCATGGTTTGGTAGATTCAGTGAGGTGATTATTGATTTTGGTCTTCGTAGATGTGGAGTTGACCACTCTGTTTTCTATCGCCATTCTACAGCTGGTCAAAGATTTTTAATGTTGTATGTGGATGACATTGTAATCACAGGAGATGATAGTGATGGCACACAGCAGTACAAATTGTTCCTGCAGAGTCAGTTCCAAACTCAAGATTTGGGACAATTGAAGTACTGTTTTTGGTATTGAGGTAGCCAGATCTCAATCAGGTATTTACCTATCTCAGAGAAAGTATGTTCTTGACCTGCTTAATGAGACAGGGATGTTGGGATCCAAGCCAGTCGATACACCTATTGATCTTAATACAAAACTGATAGCTGATCAGGATGAGTTGTTAGCAGATCCAGGGAGATACAGCAGGTTGATCGAAAGTTGAATCTTGTGGGATTTTCCTTAAGATCGACATACACCAATCATGGGCGAGACGAAGTAGTGCTTTTACCTGAGAACTCTGAAACTCTTGTTTTCATGCCCAAAGAGGCAGAGAAAGATCGGATCTCCCCCCTTATCTTATGAAATGGATAGTTACCCGGTAATTCATCTGCACACCGTTCCGGATCAATGAATACGGAATCGACTACCGGATTCTCATTCGTTACAGCTTCCTTCTCCACTCGCCATGCCATGTTAAAAGGATCAAAGGGAATTTCTTAGCCCTTTTTCTCCCGCAAGCACTTACTCCTATCAAAATGAAGCCAAAGCTTGCCCAACCTAGTAATAAAGGAAGGGGGCGCGCTAGGCGCTCACCTTTATTTTCTTTCTAGTGAGACATGCCCTCTTTCTTTTCGCTCTTTCTGTTAGCCAGTTCCAGTAGCGAGCAGTTCGTGATTGGCTTTCGGGTTGGCTAGTTTCGGAATTGATCAATTCACCATTCCGAGCATTGGGCGGAGCTAGAGGCAAGAGCCTGTTCCAGAGCCGGCAGAGGCGGAAGAGTTTATGCAAAAACTTTCTAGTTGTTCCAGATTGAGATCGCCATTCAAGTTAGACCACCAGATCTGAGTCAGCAGAATCTAAGTTTCGAGTGGGATAAGGGCATTCGATCACAGGCGAAGATGTCGATGCAACTCATTATGCAAGTTATGAATTCAAGCAAGGTAGAGGGGTTGCCTGATTCACCAGTCTTTCCTCCAGACTCATCGGTAGGGTGATGCTAAACTATCTTCTAAGGGTTGATACTATTACATAGGCTTGGGGCTCCCATGCTTTCTTTCCCACGGGTATCTTTCAGTTTGTTGGCTCCTCTTATTCTCAGCACATAGGGGGATTCCCCATCCATTTCTCTTTCCATTCCTTCCCCTCATTCCAATCTTGAGGCGTACTACCATGATTCCTTTCCCAGTGTCTCTATATTCCCCCCTCATCCGAGGCTCAGACTTCACCTCCATCCCCTTTTATATCAATAGGGAGTTCATCCATCCTTCCTGCCATAAGCTGATGATCTCCTAGCGCGAAAGCCATTGATCGATAGTTATACAAGGCGATCGGAGATCCCTACAGAAGATAGCTTTCAGAAGCCCGATGCTTAAACTAAAAAATTGCGCGATGAACTCATCAGATGAACTACTACAGGAAAGAAGACCAATTCGACCGAATACCTTGTAACCGAATTTTTTTCTTTATATGCTACTTCCCGGTCGAGCTGACTAATCAGCAGCTACGGAAGACAGGGTCAACTAATTCGATACGATACCACCAAAGGTGCAGAGCGAGCAAACTAATCCTCTTCGGATTATTTTCCTCAGTGAAGTCAAGAGAGTCGCTATCAAGACCTACAGTCGGCAATCACTTTCTGTCCAAAGTAAAAAAGTTATGAATCCTTTTGGGAGGGTTCCGGAATTGATAGAGTCAAGTCATATATGGCATTCAAATCGCAAAATCTTTCTCTTTGTCTAGAGTAAGTTGGTGTGAATTCTACTACGGTAGAGGATCTACAATCATTAGCTCTGGTTCACAGGCAAGTAGTGAGGGGATTGAGTTTCACTCTTGAGAGCTACCCGTAGCAGTCGTAAGGTAAGGTTGGTTTTTACGTAAGGTTTAGCGCAGCCCTTTCTTTCGGAATAGTGAATCATCGGAAGACAGCTATTTCTGATTCTGATTGATTGTCTTGCCATCCTTTCTCAGCTATTGAATCTGCTCGTCCTTCATTCCTAGATGAATCCTCTTTGAGGAATAGACTAGGCTGCAAGTGAGAGTGATAGAATCGACTCAGCTGTGAATGCTACCGATGCCGATATCGGAGCAGCTAAAAGAAGCAGTAAAAGTACAACCATCCAATTGCAATTCCATTGCACATTCATCTATTTTTTTTCTCTCAATTCCTTTTTTTTGAA
The DNA here is from genome assembly GCA_023212625.1 of Styphnolobium japonicum. Lineage (NCBI taxonomy): Eukaryota > Viridiplantae > Streptophyta > Magnoliopsida > Fabales > Fabaceae > Styphnolobium > Styphnolobium japonicum. The sequence goes on from JALBWW010000015.1 coordinate 214,889, forward strand.
TAAGCTATTAAGGTGCGTGCCGAGGACACTAGCAGATGCCCAGAAGGAGCTGTGAGGGGGAACTCCGATTTAAGACGATTTTCAATAGACGAAATCAGATCGTAAAATAGAGAAGGATTTGCTGCCGCTCCTGAATCCTAAGTAGCTGCTTAGGTTGCATATATATATAATAATAGGCATCATAATCCGAGACGAGGATAGGCTAAGGCGCAGAGAAGTGCATTGATGACCAGACTAAGTAAGCTCTTTTATGTATGGACAAATGCAAGGAATGAAAGCAGAAAAAAAGGCGTTAATCAAGAGAATCTCCTGCTGTTAGCAAGTTTCCGGTTTGACATTAGTGCACATGAAAAGGGCTTACGACTCCTGGGTTCTGCCCGTGAATCAGATTTGGGCTGTTCGGGAGAGTTGTGCAAGAGGGAGCTGCTGCTGCACTAGTCGAAAGTGGAAGCGGTTGGCAAGGAGTTCTTTTCCATGGCATAGTCAAACTATCCCTAGTCCGTTCTAATAATTAAGGGAAAAGGCCTTTACCGAGCCTCCAATCTTCGACCCACTCAAGCTCAAGCCAAACAATCGACCATAACAAGAAGAAGGGGCCTTGGGAGCCGCGGATGATAGGGGAGTTCTTTTTTTCAGTCTAGCGTTAGGGGAATATATTACGGAAACAGGGGTAGTATTCTAAGAGGGTGGCAGCCAGCCCTCACCTCTACATGAATAGCTTGAACCCTAACGGGTCACTTCACTCCCTTTCGAGAGGGATTAACTCAGACTTAGCTATCCATTGAATTTATATGATTAGGACATCGAGCTTATAGAGTACAAAGAATCAAAGTCTTTCCATTTTTTTGGTCACAGCAGAATGGAAGCTGAGGAAAGTTAAAGATTGGAACTTCTATTATATATATATATAAGCCGACAGCCCCTTTGTTGTCCAGCGTGACAGGAAGGGGATTGCCCTGCTGTGAAGGAAAATAATCCGACATCGGTGTACCATCTAATCTCTAACTTGACGAGTCAATCTAATTAAGGAAGATGGGGTAAGGCTCGGGAAAGGACAAGTGAAGGAAGCACAGCAACGATGACTGATTTTCTTTTGCAGTTGGAGGTGAAAGGCTCTACTCCCTAGAAGAGGGTATTGAGCAATTCTTACCAGATAACCGTAGGGCAGTCTTTTCAAAGGCAAGAGTTCAATCATTCAATAAGTGTTCAGTATGGCAGTTTCAGGCAGGGGAGTTCCAGTCCTACGTTCCATCATTCAAGAAAAGTAAGAACCGCGGAGTGAAAGTGATATCATGATTTCTCGTAGAGTAGAATGAATATAGTAGAAGATGCATCTAATCTAGTAGTGGAACTCCTGTCTGCGGAAGAGATAGATGGAGATAGAGAGATAGGTCTCACATGCGCAGGGTTCGAGTCCCTGCCTATCGTTTCTTTCGTCTTTGATGGTTTGTTCTATCGTCCTTTAGTCGAGCTAGAAAGCTCCGCCCAATAGAGCAACGCCAAGAGTGGTCCGAAATGGGCCCGCGAAGCCGGTCCCCGGTTGCCTACGCTCCTAGAGGACAATAGAAGAAAGATATCCTAAAGGTTGACCTGTCTCAAAGCGGATTGGACCGCGAAGAGACTTAACAAAAGCTAAAATAAGGAGAGCGAAAAGACGTCATGAATATAACGTCCAAATCGCCGACCAAACATTGAGTTAGCAAGTGCACTCTGCAGGATAAGCGGCCATCTATCAGTGGCCGACTTTAGATCGTAAGAGAACACTTGATCTGAACCTTTCAAACGATCTAATGGACGTACTTGATTAGAAGTACCATCCATTGGAATCGTTGACAACAATTTCATAAAGAAATCGTGGAAAGGTTTCAAGAGCCTTTGGTTAACGTAGTTACAAATAGCGAATATCCGCCTCTTCCCTGCTCCCGCATCTGTGGAAGATGCCAGTCGACCAGGAGAACCATACCGGAAGGTGTCTTCGGTAGGCTGAGAAAACGCTTGGAACGAACAAACTTCATAGACTCCTCACAAGAAGTCTGTGAGAGTAAGTCGTTATTTGGATCGTAAGCATAACGAACCAAATGAGACCACAATGGATACCCTTCGACGTCCATTTCAGTGACAGACAGATTCAATGAAACCGTTGCACTTGAATGTGCGTAAAGAAGAAACCAATGTATCTTCGTAACAAGGTTTCCTAAGATACCTTGACGCCTCCGATCCGGCGACCTGGACGGAATGGCTTTCCAAGTTGGGTTCCAGATAATGCCTTGACACAAAGAAAGGCAAATCTAGAACCAAGGGACAGTATCGTACGATTAGCCTTGCAGATTGAGCAATAATCTCCCTAAGGAGATTAAGCTGAATCGGAGGCACATCAGAGATGGTTGTGATAGACTTAAGAATACTTCTATCAACTCGCTTAGCGAGTCGGATAGCTCTACATACTTAAAAAAAAGTATGATAGATATATTCTAATATAGGTATCCGCTCTCTTTCACTCTCATCAACTTTCGATGATAAGAGGGAATAATCGTAGGATATCAAGTTATCGTAAGAGAAAGAGGAACGGATAATAAACCAGATTTTTTAGGAACCCCAGCATAAGCTTGCTGGAGTGACACTGCACACTGCTTTAAATAAAGCGCAGTGAACAGTGGCCCGGATTTCCGGTTTAGGTGCATTACCCGCTTAGCCACAAGATACGCTCCAACACAGTATTCTTTGGTTAGTCCGTCGGCGATTACTAGTAGGATTCTTTTAAAGAGACCTACTAGTAATCTCGGCTTGCTCTTTTGACCTACCTTGAGAAGGGAAATTCCTACGAGATGATTAATGAATGTCGGTCAGGTCTCTCTAATTCGCAGTAGGTGTGTATGCTTCCCTAAGGCAATCGCAGTGGTTGTTTCACCCCAGAGTAGATTCACTCATAGCAGATACAAAGGCAGGAGCAAACAGCTAAGTAAAAGCAGCAGAGAGTCGCTATACGGGGGCAGCAGAGCCCGTTGATTCAGAACCACCTATTTATCCATAAGGGCATCGAGCCCCAGGCATAAATAAGTAGGTGAATCCACAAAACTACTAGCAGAGGTGGAGGCACCAGCGATGAAAGCAGTGGGAGAGGCATTGAAAAAGGCAGCAGGAAAGCCTGGGAGCCAGCCCGCAGTAGAAAAACCAGCAAATCGAGTTGCAGAAAGAATAATTGGTGTTTCGACAAGTGCTTGCCTTCCTATATATATATGTAGTTCTGAGATTTTCATGTGTTCCTCTAATTAATTGATCTATTAGTGCTTTCATGCTTTCTTTCTCTGTGCCACGGCGCGATATTGATGTGATGATCCATATATGAATAACCTAGTTCTTCCATCATATCTGCACCAAATTCTGCCTTTCGGAAGAAAATATGAGGACCCGATCCACCAACTATCTGAAATGTTGGCAAGGCCATAGTAGTGACCAACACTACCTTTTCCTGATCATCATGGCTTTTTCCCTTTGCCTTTCTTTTATGGGCACTCAAAACTCAAGTGACCTTTCTTCTTGCATTGCAGGACCAACACTCTATGTTTTTCAGGTTCTTCTGCACTCACTTTGTGCTTTTTCTTCTTTTGAAACATATTTCTTTTGCGCAGCATTAGTCTTTTCTTTTCAGACTGCTGTTCAAATCTCTTTTCAGCTTCTGCCTAAAGAAAATGGTCAGATCAATCATAGTTAAAGGAGGAGTTTCACGGGAGAGAGTGGTTGTCAAAGACTCAAACGACTTCAGCAGACTTCCCGGTCACTAATCACGATCAGTCATTTTTACTCTCACTGCTCCAAATTCTTTGAGAATCTTCTCCATCTTGTCTAAGTGCTGAGACACGCTCGTCCCCTCTTGCATCTTGCTTGGAAAAAACCGTTGCCGAAGAAACTTCATGTTTACCATTGTCACTGACTCATACATTCTCTGTGGAGTCTCCCAGATTTCTCATGCAGACTTTATGTCTCCCACTGAAACTAGTACCTTATCCTTGACCACCATTAGCACAGCTTCGAAGAACCTTTTTTTTGACTGTCCACAACTATAGATGCTGCTGTTCATATGCTTTCTTTTTTTTGTTGTTTGGCTACAACGGGTACGCTCTCTAGAAGATTTGCTCGGGGCTGTTCACTTTCACTTGGTCGCCTGGTATCTTTGAAACCTCTTTGCTTGCGGAGGCAGGAGTGGAAACGTCTGAGAGAGCGCTTCGCGAAAGAATCGTGTGGCGCGGTGAAAGGTTTCCCGTTGGGGTTTCCGGCCCCCCTGGTCTTCACCTAATTGTGGAAGAGGGGAGGTGCGTTGAGTATCAACTCTCTCTCGCGCCTTTCTTCAGCTTGTTCCTGTTCGTCTATTCGGGACGGGGCAGGCAGCCCACATACATGAAGAGAAGAAGAGAGGAGAGGGGGTTCCCTGATATTAAGGTGTCAAGGCGGTCGAAGAAGGCCACAAGTGGAAGCAACCGATGCTTTGGTCATTCAGTTGACTCCGCCAGTCCGTGCTTGCTGTCATGCTGGCAAAAGCAGGGCTTTCGGCCTTACCTACTATTGGATTTGAACCAATGACTCTCGCCGTATGAAAGCGATACTCTAACCGCTGAGTCAAGTAGGTCAAGCTGAGTCAAGTCAGAGAAAATAGACCCCTATAAGAAAGAGAAAGCGTTATCACTATACGAAATATTGGCCTATTCACTCAGCTAGGGAATAAGACTAACCTAATTTCCCTATTCACTGAACCCAAGACTAAGGGCAAAGAGAACTTCCTTTGCTCCCTTCCTTCAACCAACTTATAGGATGGAACCCGGACTCCTAACTAAACCCTCTTCCGATTGATTGTCTCGATTTCACTGCCTTGGTTGGCCACCATGCCTACTTCTCTCCAATGCCTCCTTCTTAAGCGCTTTAAGGTTAAGGCAAATGCTTATCTAAATAATGAAAGAATAATCCCGATCCCGGGAGAAAGCAAGTTAAGTTAGCCCTTACCTTACCCGGAAATTCTTTATTAAGCAATTCAGTCAGCTCGGAATCTGAGATTGCAAGTCCAAGATCAGCTTTGAAATGAAACTCTGCCTTTCAAGAAGGCATGAAGCTGTGGGATCGAACTCGGGCAGCTCACTCTCCGGTTTGGAATTCCTAGCCTCATGCTTTATAGTGGGGCATATAAAATCTGTCTTAGATCCAGAATAGACTGCCTTAGGAAAGGAAGGAGTCAACAGTCAGATCCATGTCGGGAGAAGAGTCTTAAACTAAACTTAAGAGCCAGGTGAAGCAGCTTCGAAAGCTGGAAAGAAGACGCTCGAGTTGCTAAGGAGGAGCTGACTGCTTTGAACCGTCTTCTTTGAATTCTTTTTAGCAATGTTGTCACTTTCGATAATTTTGGACATGCTGCTATCGATCTAGTTTGATCAATAGTACCTTATCTTTGGTTTCAATCCTTTCACTACTCTTTATCTACTAGTCATATAAGCTTTCCCATCCTCCTTATGGTTTCCTGCTCAAGCTAAATAAAATAACAATTCCCATTGGATCTACTCCTCTTTCTGTGCTGCCTGCTGTGAAGCATCCCGTTTTTTTTGCTTGCTGTTGTGCCCTGCCCATAAGAATGGACTTCGCTCTGCCTCCTTCTCCTCGAAAGGTGTAATATTCATCAAAGGATGTACGATTCCTAAAGGCGCACCGAAACAACGGTTGATACAGGCATTCGGGCAGGTGATGGGTGCAACTAGTCCATATACGATTCAATATGTCTCACTAGCGAGATCCACCAAAAAGACGGGGGGAAATATGAGAGAAAGAAGGCGAGAAGGAAGCCTTCTCATTGGCTCGGTCCCTCAAATAGAAAGGGTTCATAGACCCCTCGCCGGAAACTACTTCAAAGCAAGCCCTCAATGTCAAAATGACAAAACAGTAAAGGGCCGTAACGCACGATCATGACAAAGGGTCACTGACTAGCATGCGATATCAATCAATACGAGACGAGGGGCCAAAAATAGGTGGAATGGTTCCATCTCTATAGTTAGATTCTTTCGTTTCCTATACGATTCATCCGGCATGGGCTACGTGAGAGGGTAGACTGAAGACCATCACATCAATCAGTCATGCGGTCGGTTTGGGCTACGGTCAGTTCACCGGGAGGATCGACCCCCCATTTTCGAGGGAGATCCTTTCCGAATGATCTCTAGTCTATCGTCTAGTCTACTGTAAGCCACGTCGCATCACCCGCATGTGCAGAGGATGCCTACCCCACACACATGGAGTGAGCAAAGACAGATGCGCAAAGGCAGTAAGACCGACTCCGACTTGTCAATAGATGCTTTTTTTTCCTTTCATCATCTTCTCCCATAGGGAGACTGAGAATAGATCCCAGATCCCCAGCCCAGGCCATGCTATCCAGAATGAACTCTTATTTCATCCCACGAGTCACCCGGTTAATCAAGATGTAGAAGCCCAACTTCCTCACAGACATAGTAGGCATAGGTCCAACCACCTTTTTTTTTTAAGTAGAAGTCTGAGCTAGGGGCAGGAGCTACCCACTGGACGAAAGGTTGAGTATGGTCCACCCGGAGCCAGGTGATATCAGTATCAGTCTTCGCCTCTGGAAAGCGCCTGGATCCATCATTGAGCCTTAGATTCGAAGGGAATGGATTACTGACTCGATAGAGTGAGGGGAGTTGACTAGACTGACTTGAACAAGTAAAGTTCTTTCTTACTTATTAAGAAGGGAAGCTTGGTACAACAATTTGAATTGGATAGATTTTTGAATATCTGTAATTTGAATCTTAAAGACCCTTTGACGAAAAAACCGTTGATCCGATCCAAGAGTCAGACTTTGCTATAGGAGGAAGGAAAGCCTCCAGAAGAGATAGATAGGGAACTTCGACATGGTTCCCAAGTCAGCGTCAGTACTGGGCACCCAACCCATTCACCCAGGAAGGGGCACGAAAACTGGTCCTAATCCGGCTCTTCTTACAAAGGCTACAGAAGCACCTGAATTGCCAGTCCAGCCTAGCGTCGGCTACCAAAAATCGGAGGTAGTCCCCCGGACCCTCCTGGGGGAGATTGAGCTACGATCTTTCTTCCACCAAAAGCGTGCCCAATTCGCGTAAAGGGAGGGCGCCATAACTCGTCCTGAGCGCGCAGCAGCAGCTTTCTTTGCCTGACTTCTCTTTACTTTCTTCTCACTCTATGCGTTTGAGAAAGCGAAACTAGGTCAGTCAACTCCTACGTATGTGATTTTGGTTTTGCACTCCTGCACTGCCGGCTTGGCTTCCTTCCCGCCCTGAAGGATTTGGATCCACGAAATTTCTCTTCCATTCGGCGTACTCTCGGTCTAATCTATGAAGTAGAGCTTTCACGCGGAAATCTTCTAATCTCTCCCCTTGGATGCAATTTTCTTGAGTGGCTAGCTTGACTGATTGAAGTGCTGGTGCCTTCTTGGCTTTCCTCTTTTTTGGGGGGAGAGAGGCAAAAGGTAATTTCAGAGCTTCAAACATGACGGGATCCCGGGATGCTTTGTTTTTCACTTTTGTCGTTGGTTCTCATGGACGTGAAGATATAGCTTGTGTGCTGTTCAAAAAGTAGCAGGTCTCCGCCCCTTCTA